>JAQIWE010001247.1:0-16592 GCA_034698565.1 Campodea plusiochaeta
ATGAGCGCTGGTGTGCTACAACAGATGGCATAAGGGAAAAGATACGGCAATGTTCCTTCTCCCGTGATTACTTCTTGCTACTACCCAATGTTTTTGTATTTTTACACCACCACATTCCATTATAAAGACTGCTGTCTCTGCTGTATTTTGGATGATTTTAATGACTATTCTGAAATTATTGAGTAATTGACAACATCATTTTCCCGAGAACTCGTTTTAACATGACCCACTGGATGTTCATGGTTTTGGGGGTTTTAAATTTCCGTATTAAATTGAAAACCAATTTAACGTCTCGATTTTTTAGCCTTTTAATAACATGCATGTCATTGTTCCTCGATTTGCTCTGTAGCCAGCTCTTGAAAATGACTTTTGTGTTATGCGGTGTCCATTTCAATATTTTTTTCTGAGACAATAAACAAAGATATCGGGCTAAAATTTACTATGTATTTCTTTCTGCCAAGTTTCATTAATCTAGTTGAAGCGGAAGGTACAACCGAGGCCGCGAACTTATCAGCACCTCCTCGTATAGGAGTGAACACTATGAAGATTCACACAGGAAAATTTATGTTGTTCGTGGAGTTCCTTCCATAGTTTTTAAGAAGATTCGAACCGGTACTATTAGGGAGGAAACAAACAGCATATACCACAATTGTTAAACAATTTATTAATCAATAATTTAATATCAATATCGAAAAGTTAATACAGATTTATCATCCCAATATGAATTAAAATTTCATACAGAATCATCCATTGTATTTTTTGATCGTGCAGATTGTATTACATTGGATTTCCTTTAAAAATCTTATACAAATTTACATTATAACCTGCAGGCAGCTGAAAAACAAACAAACATAATGATCTGCAGTCACTCAAATTCGATGTTTCTTAAATACATAGAACGAAAATTACACTTCTTACGTAAGACTGCAATTTGTTCCTATTCTCTCTTTCCATAAAATATTCCAAAACAGTAAAAAGGATTGGACTGATGCATCAATTATCGTGTTCTACTTTTTTATGTTTAAGAAGAGCGCATCATGATCAATCATAAATATAAAAATCCAGGTGTTTGATTCTATTCTTAAATCCAACCTTTTTTGTTTTATCTGAAGAAACAAAGCGTTCTTGATTAGGCAGCTGCGCTTTTAAATGATGATCTTTCATTTGTAAAAAAAGATGCTATCTCTTACCGCTCCCCGTGGATCTTGTCTTCTGTTCGATGCAGATGCAAGCAGGAACGCTTCTCGCTCGCTCACGTCACCATATACAATTTGGTGTTTGAATTTATTACTTTTTAGTTGTTTTACTAGTATCCAGCACAGGGTTGAAATAAATATGTATGATAAAATATACGAAAATGTATTAATTGTCTTGAGTCGATTTTATCAATTAATCAATGTCAGGCGAATATTGATAGGTCTATAACTGGCCTAACATGAATACAAAATATATAGTTACAGTGAAAAACGAGAGGTAATTAACTCACTAAAAATAATATTGTACACCTGACCTATTCATTTTTTTACTGAACTTCAAAATTTTGTACAATGAACTCCGGTAGTGAAGTTATTTTTTGATAAGAAAATATCATGAAAAACAGAACAACGTTTGAAGTACCTGTGACATAAAGCCAAAGTAGTTGTGAATTTGAAGTTCTCAATTTTTGTTTGTTTGAGAGTTTTATGTTTATTTAAACAATATACTCCAGTGGTAATCAATCTATTTTCGTGGTTTCCTTCTTGAAATCCGATTGATTTCGAATAAGAGTTTACATTAATTTTTTTTTGCTAATATAAAACCAAAAAATCCATTCTGAAGTTATTATATCTAATGATTAAACTTAATATTTCTTACTCACTATTAAATACAATTACAAAAGTGAAGCATATAGATAAGCCACAATTGGATGTCATCGACGAGTTCCCATCACTTCCCAGATTCATCAGAATATATTCATATTGGATCTGATAACAACATGGATAAGCTCCCCAATGTTACATTCATTGTTATTCCTTCTGATGGCACGATTTATATTGAGAGCATGGCTGAGAGCTGACAAAATCATAAAAAATTGGACTCAAACAGAGTTCTGGTTCTACACAACTTATCACATTACCCTACCATGTCTAGTACATTTTGTGCCACATGCCCAACTCCATCTAACCCCATGGCCCACAGATTTGTTTTACAAGTGTAATTATTTCCAAAGGTGGATTTTGTGGTTGTATCGTCGCGTGCTTCCAAAGTATTAGACGATAAACATTGAGGGAAGAAATGGGACAGAAGCGACGTAAAAGTGCTTGCCGTACATTTATATGTGTACGACAAACCAGCAAAAGAAGAGATCTTTTAGTGGTTAACTTCAGCAGAGATGTTACCTTTCTGCTGCATTTTATTTATGTGGAGATTGTAAATTTTGGTTGGTAGGTTATATAAGTTGGGGATAGAACGTAAAGGAGATCAAATTTCTAAGAAGGGAGGAAGTGTTTTTATTTAGCTTTTTAATGACTACCTCACTCTCTGTTTTTAAAGCTATAGGAAGATCTGTACAAGTATACTGGACTGGAAAATTAGCAAAACTTGAATTATAAAAGTTAACTCAAATAAAAATAACATAAATTGCTTTCATTTACAAAATGAAAGTTTTCATTTACAAAATAATTTTCATGTCAAGGATCAACTATACTACAACAAGAATCAGATGAGAAATATATTTTCACAGATATTCATGGTCAATTTACATGCAGTGATGCTTGGTGATACCCATCGAACGTCCATCATACTCCTCCCTCAACTTTTACAGCATTACGTACTCCCTATGAAGTTCCCTGTAATTATAATATAAGCTTTTATAGACAGTAAATGAAATTGTAAATTTCAATATATCTGAAAACTATACTGCTCCGTTATACTTATACAAAGTAACCATTTTATTCACGGCTGTTGTTATATAGCAAGAAACGACACATGAAATCTATTTTCAATTGTAAAGGAAACTACAAAGAAAGCTTCAGAAAAATAAGTGATTTTTATTCTAAAGCGTTGTTTAATGCAACTTTTATAGCCTTCATGTGTCTCTTCTCATTTAAAGGGACTCTACAGTACCAAAGTGGGCGTGCATATCCTGATGCAAAACTATATTCTGTTACACTATACAAATTCCCTTTGAAGAATCGTGAGTGCACTTGCTTTTAATATCATCACATCAGCATTATCAGCTGCATAATTAATTATTCAAAATATTCAAATTTTCACTTTATACACTTCTTCTATTGCCCATAATATAAAAGGGGGAAAGAAAGCGGGGGTGAATAAATTCTTGGCAGCAGCTGCGTAAAAGCACTTAATTGTATGTCCTTTCTTTTAACAAAGCACCCTTTTACTGTTTAATTAACGAAACTCGATCTAGAAATATATTCCACTGTGCATTTCCTCTATCACCCAGCTTTCTGTTAATTACGAAGAAGAAGCATTTCAAACTGAGTTGCTTGCACGGACAGATGTAGATTTGTCTTAAAGATCAAGACAATTTAACGGGGAAAAAAGGAAACTAACCTTGCTTATAAGAGTATTTTTGTGTTATAGTTATTTTAAAAGGTGTGTGATAAGGCAGTGACTATACAGAAATTGATGATGGTGTTGTTTTAAAGTTGCCTTGATAACTGAATTATTTTTTTGTATGGGAAGGAAGACGTCTTTAAGGATATGATGACCCAAAATACTAAGCTGCATACAACGGCATTTTGTTAGAAGTTTTTGCTTTGAAAACGGATCAATATAAACTTATCGATACAGATGCTTAATATGTACTATAACCGTCTAAAGAAAAGAAATGGGAATATAGTCAATAATCATGAAATAAATAAAATTTTAAATAATTCACAGTCTCAGGAACTGGAGTCTGAGATCAATAAATACGATTATATTTGACGTTGCATAAGTATATTGTGTCTCCAACATGAATTTCATCTGGAATATGTGGGCAGAAGATCGGGTGAGAGATGAAACTGCGATTGCTCCAGAGTTTGTCTGTCCATCTTTTCCCCATTTCTTGGACAAACGAAAGCTGATTCCATCGAATCACAATCTCTTCCTGTTGATAAAGTAATGTTTTTTTCTATTTATATTGTTTAGATTTGCATCTCTCAGATATTCTTGACCATTTTGGAGTTCCAAATTGCTGGCTGTGTTCGATAATATAAATAATGTATTAACTGTATTACACTTTAACACATTTTGTTTCTCAATTTTACATTCCTTATAATTGCTCTTTTCACAAACGAACCTGCAACTGTTTATTATTGTTTTGCCAAGTCACTTGTATCCTATAATGCTGTATATAGTTGTCTGATGTACTGGTAGTAAATTCTATTTGTGAATCAAGTATAACTTCATTATGATTATCAGAAGCTCCACTTGAATACGTCATTCTTGTCATATGAGAATTAGCAGAGAGGGCTGGTTAAGCTCATTATGGAAATCTTGAGTATGACAACACGTTTTGTGTTCACATGACTCTTTGAGCTGATATAGCAAAAGGGTAATGAATACTTTATTGCAATGAAACAAACATGAATATGAGAAATTGCATAGGAGTGTACATTCTTGTTTGTGAAATTCATACACAAATAGTGTTAATTTAGAGTTATTATTTGAAAGAATTTTTGAAAAATTGCATGATTTCTACTCTATTAGCCAATACAGGTAGAACCATCTTACATGAAGTGTCCTAATGCGAGCAAAAGGTCTTTTGCTCTGAAGAGTCTGAACTGATGTAGTATTATACCTTTTTGTATAAAGTGTATTGAAAGATCAGCAAAATGGTGTAAGAATATCGGTTACTGAATGATAAAATCATACTGGTTAATGATTTGAAGTATTTATTATTACTTTACAAATTGAACTCTGAGTCTCGGCTGACGTTGAGAAAAAATGAACTCATGTTTCACAACTTGAAGAAAAGCGTAACTTTTTTTAATTTTTTCTCCACACTTTTATGTTATATAATGATGGTATACCCATCAGAAGCACAGACTAAGCACTTAGAAGGATAATATCATTGTCATAATTTTTAAGAGGAAATTTTAAATTCTGAAATCAGAATAAATGTTGTAGAAGCAGCTCGATACGCAGATGTTCTCGGTCTATTATATTAGTAATGATTAATGATTACTTTATTTGTATGTTTTGAAGGCGAACGAATATTGTCATCGATTGACATAATTATCATCATGGAAATATTAACGATATAAGTTATCAATGGCTTTAAATTTTATGATAACACCACCTTTAATTATATATTATTTCATATTGTTTTAATATTATTATTCATCTCGAAAATTAACATTTAGATTCAGAATTTACGAAATAAACATGCTGTATTTAAAATATGTAAAATTAAAGTAACAATGCAATATATACAAATAATTTTGTAAATACAAATTTTAAATTAACATAAAGTGATATCCATTTAGATTTTATCTCAAAACTAATTTGTACACATCCAAAGAAAGGAAGCAGTGTAATAAAAAGTAGAAAAAGAATACAGATCATTTCCCATTCCTCATGGCATGTGTTGAGTTAACCCCACCTAATGAAACGTGTGTCAGCGTAGGGTTTGTTGCACCTTCCAGGTAGCCTGCTGGCTTCACCCTTATACTATAAAACAGAATTAGAATAAGACTGTAAAAATCATTCCTATACGATACACACACCCTCAGGAACGTACGTAAGGAGAAGAGAAATTCTTAGAAACATCGTTTTGTGTCGCGTTGAAACATTGTTTTCAAGATGATTTTATACATTAATGGTGGTTACTCTAAGCCAAGTAATTAAAAATAAATAAAATTAATAGCTATTATTAGACTTCAACTATTCAAAACTTTTCTGATATTTTTTTTTTTTTTTGCAATGTTGTACACCCTGACTCTTATTCACTGTTCAACTCTTCGTGTTGCCGTCACACAGTTTTGATCGATGAAAATAAAGTATTCATTTCATTGAAACTATAAGATAAGGTTCACTACTTCTCTGTCGTTTTAATTTTTCACAATTTTTTGGAACATTTACTGGGAATTGCTATGTGAATAAAAAAAATCACAGAAGAAATGGTTTACTAACTTGGCCATTTGAGGTACTGACCCTTCATAAATGAAAGAAAAGATTTCGCCTTAACATTTATAACTTCTCTTTAGTGATATCTTTGAATTCAGTCAAAATAATTGTCAAGAAATCTGAAAGAGGATGGTTTTTCTTAATATAATTGCTATAGTAAACTTGACAACAAACACAAAATTCAGTAAAATATATCACAGTATTAAAATACTTCATGCTGAAAACACTCTGATAGAAATAGAATATTGTGAGAGGTGCAGTAATAATATGGAAAGAATTAAATAAAAGCTTCAACTTACAGGGCAACAGGAGTCAACATTTCAGAAACTCTTCTTCATATGTACCCTATGCATAACCGACGAATAATATACTATGACTCAGTGCACCATGGTTTGGTTTCATCTTTATTGTATATAATTCTTATAGAAGTTCAAAGGTGAACTACAAATATAATTATGAATATGACTATACAGCATATCCTATTTTTCATTAGTCTAAATATCCATCATCCCGAACTCCAGAACCTCTCGAATCTGCTGTGGAATCTCTTTTTCACAGCTTTATAATAGAAACTTTTCTTTCTCAATGCTGTTGACGCATAGTCTGTACAAGTGCACGGAGAAGCTGAAAAGTTTGGTTTATGCAAGTAACCTGATCGTTATGATGGACTGATGCACTGTTATTATGGAAAACTGCCCTACAGGAAAGACATTATGGTTGTGCTATCCAGATCATTGATTGAAAAGTTCAGTTACTTTAACTTTAAAGTGCAGTACTGTTGTAACATTATTGCAGAGAGAGAGAAGCCTTCGAGGTTAATTTGAAACACTATATGTCCATAGGCAACAGAAGTTCTTAATTCTTTGCTGATTAGTGGGGTATATGATTTGATTATTGAAACTGAACGAAGCGCATTTAATTTTATGAATTCAACTTTTTTATTTTCCGAATTATGAAGGTAAATACAGATAATTTAGTTGAAATATTTATCGTCTTACGATTGCTGTATATTTATTGCATCAGAATATTTGAAAATATATGATACATGAGGAAGACCAATTATACACTTTGTAACTTTTCAAAAATACTTTCAAATCTTAAAATTATTTAAAATTAAACATCCCATTAATGCAATACATCTATACTCCGAAGTGGTCAAGATTCAATATCGGCTCCAAACCTCATCTCAACTAGCTACGGTCATGTTATTCACACATGCCCACCCTTTGAAAACAAAAGGAGAAACGCCTTCTTCTTTCCTTAAAAGTGGCAATAAGGGTTCTTTCCAAATGCATAATTAAACAGCAATCCTACCAACCTTCAGCAGTCAAACAAAAATAATGGTAATCCTTTTTCTCTCCCCCTTCTACACGTTTCATCTTTTTTATAGTGGCGTTGCATTGCTGAAGAGGAAAACAGAAGTGTCAGAAGTTCTTTTCAAATATTTGAAGGGCAAATATTGAAATTAATGGTGTTTAATTGTTCGGAGCATCTGCAAAAGATTTTCAGTGGAAGTCATAACTCCACAATTTTTCTGCGATTTCGTCTTTAATAAGTATTATAAATCTCAATATTAAAAAAATCCTGAACTTGTTAAAATTACATCCATTAACAAATCTATATTTCATAATTATGGGAAGGGGTGGGGAGAAGTGTTTAATGTCATAACTTATTCACTGTCTGCTGGTAATTAGGAGCAGTCACATGTCACAAGGGAGAAAAATCTTCATATCTCTCTCTGTGGTGTCTGTCTCTCTTCTCGTTTAGTGTATATAAAAATAATCCTCTCAAAATTACTGAATGCGAAACTGTATTTGTATATTACATAATAATATCAGTTTCTTCCTTAGTCTTTAGATTTCCATACTGAAAAAATTATTTGAAGTTTCCAGGTCTCCAGTTCTTTCGGCAGCGTTAATTATCATGGTTCCTTCATTACTATAGTAAATGAAGGTATTTTTCAATTTAATTCTTACCATGCTGTAGTTTTAGACAGCTCTATGAAATTTAAAAATTATATTTAAGATTATGCTCGTACGGAGATTAATTATATATTCAAACTTCTCCATAAAATATATTATGTACAGGTCAGTGCCGTGAGGAAATAATCCCCTTTTCTCTGTTCATTAATAAATAACACTTTTTTTTAATCAATTAACGATTTATTCAACAACACACGAACAACTTCTTCGAGCCAAGAACA
Source organism: Campodea plusiochaeta (assembly GCA_034698565.1). Taxonomy (NCBI): domain Eukaryota; kingdom Metazoa; phylum Arthropoda; class Diplura; order Rhabdura; family Campodeidae; genus Campodea; species Campodea plusiochaeta. The sequence goes on from JAQIWE010001247.1 coordinate 8,318, forward strand.
TTTCCAAATGTTCGAATCGTATAGGAGCGACTGAAACAAGATTTAGTGTTTAATTCAATAGAAAATCCATCGATACCACTCTTCCATGAAAGTTTCCCTCTTGAATTATTTTGCACCTTAGCAAGTAACTTCATTAAACTACTTTAACTCTTCTGATTTCCTCTTCGTCTTCTCCCCCCCTTTGAAAGCGACGCCGTTAATATGCGTATAGAATGCATTAATTCCCCTGACTAATAAATTCAGTGAATCTGCTCTTCAATTGAAACCGGTTTATAGTCCTAAGTAACATCTGGAGGTCTTCCACTCTTGACCTCAATTCAGAAACAAGAAATATTTATTAGTAAAGAAAGATTGTGTTGTACTCTTTGTATAGGGTAATCAAAGGACTTCTTTTCGTCATTAAAAATGCACATCTTTATGTAATCGGTGGTTTTCAGCTTGCAAGGAATCGGAATAACTTATCACAGTTAGATCTTTCTTAGTATGGCATTTATATAGAAATAAAGAGTTATTGTAAAAAATTGGATTTCTATTTAGAAATTTACAATATTTTAACCGCTAATCGAAGAAGTAAATTGATATATTGAATTGAATACTCCCCATAATATAACTATAACCAATAATGAACTCTTGAAAAGAGAACCACATCATTTCAATTTAATTGTTTCAGTTTCACCTACGAGCAAGAAATTTTCGATCTGTGAAAATTATATTTGAATTCACAATGCACTAATTTATTATAAAGTTTTATAGCAGGCAATGTGAACGTCAAAGAAAACCAGATTCGTTAGATTTGCCACTTTCTTCGGATATTGGATTAACTAACTTAACATTATTTTATCCCCGATGTTCTTTCTATTAAATGATCATAACATTTGGATTTCAAATTTAACATCAAAGGACTTTACAAGGATTCAAAAAGTAAAGAAATATAACGACATGATCCTTTCTTCGCACTCTATTGATTTTGAAGAAATTGCTCATCTATATATTCCGTTCATGAGAATGCTATTAACGAAATGTTCCTTTAATAGTAGGTAATAATTATAGTAGAAAACTCAAGTTGACTAGAAAAGACTGATTTTGTAGACTGATTCAAGAATCTATAAGATTGTTTCAAATCAAAAATTATTTTAGGAATAACATATTATTGAAATGTTGAAACTTATGAAGGAAAATAAAGTTGTCAACTCTCAATCACTCATACATGCTTCATTTATTTGCATAATTAAGCAAAATGACAACAATTTCTGTTGACTTTGAATTAGCATAAGCACTAAAGCAATTTTCAGACGTTCATTGATTACTCATTGATTAATGACATTATGCTGATGTATAGATTTTTATGATTTCCAGTGAATTACATGTGACATTCCTTGTCACTTTTAAAATCCTTCCCATACTCTAATTCAAAAAAGCAATGTATTAACATATTATTGATTTTTTTGTCTCTGATAATGCCTTTTGAAGGAACAAATCAGATTTTTATAGGGTACCATTATTATACATCAGTTTAGTCATTGTAATTGTGAATTGGTATACATTATATTGGAGTATATTATGTATGTAAAAATTCCTTATATATCATACAGTAGTTATATGCAGTTATTAATTATTGAATTGATTGAAGCAGAATTAGCCATTGCATTCCTTATTTTACTTGTGTACTGAAAGTTAATTAAATTCCTTTCTTTCAATGGCATATACTTATATAATAAAGTGAACAGGAATATACTGCATAATTGGGAGAATCTGATGGAGTATTGTACTTCTATACAGTAGTATTAGTATTGAAAAAATACAAAGTATGTTATTATGTTAGTTATGAATGAAATTATCTGAATAATGCAGACAACTTTCGATCCTTTGAAAATTTTAACTTATCAATTTGCTAGTTTCTCATAAATATAAGTGTGGTACTGCCGCAGTGTTGTCAGCAGGCTCATAACTGCAGTAAAGTATAATATACCAGCAGAATATACTAAGGATGGTACATTATTTTTATTTTGAATGATGCAGTAAAATTATACTAACCACTTTGACATTATTAATTTTTATATGCAAAACGTTTACCAAAGATAACAATTCAAAAATTTGAATACGGTTCTAGCTTTTAGCGAAACTTTTAAGATGTAGATTTATGAGTTTCCCTTTATAATTATCCTAATAGTTTGACTTTTAAAAACACCGATATTTCAATTTTATCCAGAATTAACAGAAGCCCTCCCAAAATAACTTTCAAACCAATTTCTCTCCGACTTGCCCTGATAAAATTTGAAATCCTCTTACTATACCACATTACATAACTTTATCTTCCTGTTGCAATTTATTCTGTACATCTGATCACCTTGTAGTTGCGAAAGACTGTATTACGTCCTTCCTTTATAGAAGCCTGTGACAATACCATAGAGCTTAGGAGGATATCTAGGACGAACAGTTATTTATGATGTCTCAAGTAATTAATTTGAAAGAGTGGTTATTAGAATATATTATGATTACTATACATCAGATACTATTACAATGTTGCTATATAATGATGAATGTTTTTTGGAAGCGTTTTTTAATCAAACATGTTAGTGAGAGTTGAATATAAATTAATATTTACGGTGTAAATTAATTTCTGAATGGAGATTTTAATGATTTTTTTCGGCATATAAAATTATATCCATTTTAACTATTATGTTGTAATGAATATTCTTTTACGCATAGTGGCACCTAATTTTTCAGGATTAATGCTGAAACAAACGTTTGAATGGATTTTTATGCGAGATTTTTTTGTATGAAATTAAATTTAAATGTTATATACAGTACTGAAGTAGTACTATGTTAGTGCGGGTCACTTTTAAAGAAATGTTATAGAAATACAGATGTAGATAAATTTGTACTTCTTTCGAACACAATAATATTTCTGTTACATCTGAGAGACATGGATTGACAAAGATTTTATTTCATTTATGGATTTACCAATCGTAACACAACCAAATTTGAACAATAATATTTCTTTTAATAATTTTTAGATAAAAATTCTGGAAATACGCAAGCAATTTGGTGTCATCTGTTTCCAAAAGAATTTTACTTTCCTCTGAGATTTCAAGATGTACAGGAAACAGAGAAAGTGAAATGGAGGTGACATGTAAATCTTGTATGGAAACCCAGATTTTCAGCTGATTTTGGATATAAGTTAACATAAACTTGGAACTTTTTTTTAAAAGTTACTATATATTGAAATGGCAAATATAATTACGTTTTCGCATTACTCCACAATGCTTATAAACTCTTAATACAATCCTTTTATATTGTTGGAATATTTACTTTTGTTATATTATTCGAAATTAATAAAGTAAAGGATTAATTTTTTAATTACAATCTTTTCAGGAAGTTTCAATTGCTTTCAGCCCAAGGGAGAAATAGACGCACACTGCTCCGCTGGTTCGGAGTTGCGTACCGACGATCGAAACAGCAAGGGAGAAAGCGAGGAAAACTGTTATAATCTAGATTTAAAGTGATTATGTCATGCATAATATTTAGTATTCGTAGCAACATATAGTCGACTATATCTTGATAAATGATTTTATTATGTTCTGTTTCAATAAGAATAAAGAATTCGCTTAAACTACTTTTTTTTTTACCTTTTCCGAATTAGGTAAAAAAAAATTCTGTGAAACCTTCATTGGGTGCATGACCATCCAGATTTTTTTTAATATGTATTTAATGTATGAAATTATTTATTCCGCCACTAAACTTGAATAATTATGTTTGTTTCATGTTATTTGAAAACAGAAAAGAGCAATAATCAGATCTTCTTATAGCTTTCCCCTACGTATTTCTTTTGACAAAAGCTGACTAAATGTTGCCGTCTCAACAGTTACCCCTAAACTTCGCGAATTCGCGAAATCTACAGAAGCAATGATTTTTGACGACTTTACCCTTTTTCGTTATTATGAAAATCACTTCTCTTTCTATTTATCCTACGTCTATTACAAAACATCATCACATTATTAGGGAGTAACCAATTAATCAAGGCTTCCTTCATTTGCTCCACTGAACGAACGCGAAAAATAAAATCGTTATATTTGAAGGTCACCGTATGCTCCCCCCTTTTAATTTTGTATCATCAAGCAAGCGTATAAGATACTATAATAAATAATAATACTCGATAACACTTCCTTTTTCCACCCTCCAATGAGTTTTTTCCATGTTAGTACTTATTACATGACCTTTCCCTCCAAATGGCATAAGGTTAGGGTGAACAGAACCTGTAAAATTATTGTCTGGACAGTTCGATTTTCGATATAATTTAGGTGACGTCCATAGTGTGCTTCAGATTTTTTATATGTTGCTGCAGTTTCATAGAGGGGAAAACATAATTTAATGGTCACATACTGATTTTGAGCTCATCTCATATTGACTCCGTTGAGGTGGTATAGGCGATAGTTAAGGTCGCTTTTAGTTCAAAGAGCTGGCACAGCTGTTGAGCTGTATACTGCAGGTGTAAAAATGTTGGAACTTGGTCAGATTATGTAAAAAGACACACTCTTTCTGAATTTTGCACTCGCAGATCTCTATCTTGAACCGATTTCGATAAATAAGGTCAGTCTCATTCTTTCTTGAACAGCTCTAGTATGGCTACTACTGAAATATTTACCACTGACATTAAATATCATTACTTTTATAGAAATGTCATCAAATGTATAATTAATAAAGATTAGTTAGGAGTATTTTTTCGGAAGCTATAATGCCATTTGATGGAGAACAATGCCACAGTAAATATAGCTATTGGAATTGCAGCATAAGACTGTACTGAAATAAACCAAACAATATACTAATATGCATCATTTCGAGGAAATAATTGAAACAATTTTGTACTTCAATGAAATAAATAAATAAAAATATGATTGTTCAGGTTATAGCCAGTTACTAGTTAAAATATGCTTTTGTTTCAACTATCAGTTACAGAATCAGAACTCATATTGTAAAAAATAATAATTGCCTAACGAAAAAACACAACTCTGACTTATGGTAGTGAAAGAATAAAAAACATTATAATTGTTTATTTCTAATGACAAGATATATAGGAGGCAACAAACCCTAATCTATAAAAGAAATACCCCTTACTCGTTTCCATCCAAAATGATGAGTCCCCGCACAATAAGCTATTTATCACTAGGAAAATCAATTGCTTGGCAACTCTCTTTAATTCCTCATTAAAGTGCTCATGCTGTGAAGACGATCCCTTTTATTGTCTATTCCTGTTGTGAGGACGCGATGAGATGTATCTCTCTTCATATATTTCCGTTCTATTGAACAGGAAGAAAAAAGGAACTTTCCTTTTTTTCGGCGGGGATTATCGGTTCGCTTTAACTTCCTGCCGTGCTGTGTCATTGAAGGGGCCAAACAGCAGAGGTGAAGTTTTTCAACAATCGTGGTTGAAATAGGTTTATAGTTACGGTGGATTATGATGAGGATTCACGGTTATTTATTTACAAATTTTGTAAACATTCTAAAACGTGGTTAATCATGTTTTTGCTGCAGTCTGCAATAAATTTTGGTATTTTTGATAAAATCTTTTCTCGGTGTCATATCTACAAGTATAGCAATGGAAAATATTGTATTTATATAGGACTACTTATCATTCAAATGTTACGAAGTGTATTTAATTTTTCCTTCATTATTTTTCCCTGGTAAAATAAAAAGATACGAGTATGTCTCTGCAAAATTTAAAGGGGTGTTTTTTCTGTGGGAAGTCATCTTTACCAACACAGCTTAGCGGTCTCTTGGGAAAGCGAATATAATAGAGAACAGAGAAAGTAAAATGGGATAAGTGTGTTAGAAAAGTTCCCGCTGTAAAAAAAAATACAGGTTTAAGGTCTTTCGTCAGTTTTTCCACTAGTTTGGTATAAGCAGAAATGATCAAATAAATAGCAGAAGCTTTATCGAAACCTAATAGTATTGGACTATTGGTAAGTTAATAGAATAAAAAGGAGCCATTTCTTTCTATTAAAAAAATTAGGTACAAATACTAAAACTGGCTATAACTTCACATGCCTTCTTATAAACGAGAATTTGTCAATTTGATATACGGTATGACCTTTTTTCTTGGAAAAGGAAATGTTGAGGGAACTGTAATGTTTGATATTTCAATCTTATTAACTTTAATGAAACGATTCCTGAAAGTCTCCTTATATGAATAAATAATCCACTCAACATATAAAATGCGAGGAAATGAGTACCAAGAAACATCTGAAAACCTATACAATAAAAAAAAACTTAAAAAAAGTATTATTATTATAATAGTATTATACTAGTAATTCCAGATTCCCAAAACTTCAGCTCTCTTAGAACTTTGAAGTATACTGTATAATAGTAATAATACTTTGCAGTAATTCAACACTCTCGTTAATAATGTTTCGTTAATAATTTATAATTTTTCAGGGGGTGGGAGAAATAAAATCAGAGAAAGAAATTTTAACGACATTTCGGAAGTGGCTTATTACCTTAGCAACTAAGGATAATGAATTTATTATAAGCATATCATATAAGGCTTTGTACAAAATGGTGTAAAATATAATTGATTCGGCAGCTTTTGTGCTGAGATTTCAGGCGAAGTAAATCACCAATCAGAAATTCTGAAGATTTATGAAATTATTATTATTTTATATAAATACGACTTTTTTTGTTCAGGCTCAAACAATAAATTTTATTGACAAAAAGAAATGTATTCAGTTTATGTGTTGATTGTAAACAGCTCACGAAGAGTTAAGTTTACATATTACTGATATAGATTATGACATAGCAAAATATTACTACACCACCAAATAAAAGTTTATATGCGAGTATAAAAGTTAGCTGTTAGTTATTAGTAGTTACAATATGAAGCTTACGAAGAGTCGCAATATTACCATAAGCAAATTAGAAAATCACAGAAATAATTACCAATACAATTCTGAAGGCACTATTAGGGAAATTAAAGTAATATATTATTTTAAAATTACATAACAAATTGACAAAATAGTCAATGTGTATAGCCAAATAAAAGTTCAGTGTTATTTCAACTTTAATGTCAGTGAAACTTTGATAATGTGTTTTCACTTGATTTTCTTTATTTCACTAACAGCAGACTCCATATAGCAATAGACACAGATATAAAAATGACATCATTATAAAATTTCAAGAAATTTTGAACAAAATATTTTAATTATAATGGCACGCATATGAAACAATCAAGCAAAAATATTTTAAATACTGTGTTTTACGTGATAAATCCGAATAAAAACAGTAATTTCTCTCAATATTTCTGCAAAGAATAACCTTTGCTTTTATCAAGACTAAGAAATTGTTACAATAATTGATAATACATAATTTGTGTTCATAGTCTGTTGATGATGGGCATCCAGTTTTTTACATTATTTTATAAGAACCGATTTTATCATTCATGGCAGTATTTTTCGTCTTCATTATGTGAATCGACTCTCGAATATTCCGTTCTTTACAGTAATTGGCTTTCTGAACAACTGCAGATCTTCTCCAGTTAGGAATGTGGTTATTTTTCCATGCATGTGAGGCTGCTGCAAACTTCTCTGGTTGTCCTTTTTTCAAATAATTTGTACGTTCTCGAACTTTTGTTTTTAAATGCCGTTTCGTTTGTCCTACATATTTTTTATCACACCTTTTGCATGCCAGGTATTTAATAAATTACAGACATCCAATCATTATTCTTTATCATCAAATCATCTATCTTTAGGATGACATACCGTAGCTTGTATCTTCGTTGGCGGTTTATAACAAACTTGAAAGCCATTCTTCTTGTATATGCGGCCTATTTTATATTATATTCTCAGGTAAAATGGAAGACAAATTATTTGTTTCCTCTTGTTGTGGTGTATTTTCTTCAGTTTTTTCTTTCTTCATCATTTTCTTAATAATTCCATCTATATTTTTGTATCCTAAATTCCTAACTGTTTAGCAACTGAATCCACATGGGCTAATTCTTCATCAAGGATATTTTTGTTTGAACAAATTTTGTGGGCTCTGTCGACCAGAGTTTTAAAAATTCCGACTTTTTGACTACTGGATGAGAGGATTTGGAGCTGCTGACGTATGTTTCTGACTTAGTAGGTTTTCGATAAACTGAAGTTTGCAGACTGTTGGTAGAAGTTTTTTTGTAAGAACATCTAAGAAAGACAAACTATTATTTTCTTTATATAAAGAATACGCCCAACTCTGCATAATCTAAGATGTTATATTTATTAACACACAACCGGTTTCGGTTCTACAC
>JAQIWE010001248.1:0-16590 GCA_034698565.1 Campodea plusiochaeta
CAATAAAACTACTTATTTGAAGTAATATTTGATATTTACTTTGTTTCTTTTATTTATGGAAACTTTTTAAAAAAAAAACAAAAAAAAAACGCTGATGTTTTTTATTTGTTTTAAAACGGTTTAAAAAAAAACGCGATGGTTTTTTTTGTTCACATCTCTAGACACAAATTACTTTTTCTGAAATGAACCCGCACCAGTCAATATTTAAATTCTCCGTAATAATCTTGGTGTTCTGTACAAGTGAATCCTATTTGCCTAGTCTTTAAAAAGCTGTTTTAAAATGAAGATATCAATCAAAATTGACTTCTTCTCTGAAATATACTTTTGTCACTGAATAGCCTACATTCTCCATTGTCTTATAAAACCATATTGGTTCTTTGTTTTCCCATTTCATTTTCATTCAGATATCACTAAAACCCCCGAAAAACATTTACCCTAACGGGAAAAGAAATATTACAATGGTAATGAAAATAGCAGAGTTCCAGTGTTGTGCAAGACAATTTCAACAGCTAGTGGAACAGTAGAGCTACCGCTTATATGGTAACCTGTAAACAATTTTTAAAAATCCCCCAAATTACCCAACTAAAACTTACCCTCAGAAATTCATCACTGAGCCTATCGAGTTGCTCCTCCGTTAAATGTTGAATTTCATCCTGATACAAATGTACCACTGATGCCCCTCCATTTGGATGTGTTTCAATCCGTATTAACTTATCAAACTCAACATCTGTAAAGCCTTCCATCTCTCCTATTGAAGTTGGTCGAGGTAAGGACGCAGCAGCGGAGGTAGTGGGCTTGGGGATTGAGGTTTTGTCACGATGACATTGTACGCCAATGTTCACCCGTTTGATTTTGCTTCTACGATAACACCGTGAGCAACTGTATTTGTTACTGGATGATGAACTATGTGACCGATGGTGAGACGAGGATGATTTGTGATCGTGTGTTTTACTTGACGAGTGATGGCTTCGACTGCTGCTTTTCGAATCGTGGTGTCGCCTGTGATCGCTGTGTTTACTACTACTACTCTTACGATCTTTATCGTCGCGTTTTTCGTGTTTCACCGACGATTCGGGTTTCACTTCAGTCTTAACTTCCTGCTGCGTGCTGAGGATATTTTCAACACTTACATTTTCAGGTACAGTAGAATCAGGCACTGCAGCAGGTGTTGTATAAGAGTCTTTTAAATGATTTGAAGGCACAGTTTTAGTTTCTTCAACTGGTATAAGTTCAACTGCAATAGGAGAGAATTGTGTTGTTGTTTCTGGACTCATAATTCCTTCATCGCTCACTTCGTTTGTGTCTATTCCCGTTAACTCATCAGTGCTTTCGACAGGTGCAGCTTGATTTAAGTTAGCGTCGTTCATTATACACTGGTCTACACTATCTTCGGCATCTTCCATCTTGATTTTGTTTTCTGCTATATTGTTAATTTCTTCATTTGTGTTTTGTGATTGTGGAAGAACTTGTGTGATGTCATCTTCATCTTCATTAAGTTGGAGTTTGTAATCTTCTGGGTCAGGAGGCATGTTGAAGTTGTACAAACCCTGTTAAGGAAAATTAAAGAGTAAATTAACTGAACATTACTAAAACCAAAATAGCCTAGGCCCTATGTGAAACAAAAATTAGTTTGAAATAAACTTACAAAGACTAGCCTACTAATACTCAAAGCAGAAAAGGACTGCTTAGTTTGACTAAGGAAAGTGGATGTTTCTTTGAGTTGATTGAATGAAATACAGTACACCTATTATAATTATATTTAATACATTTTAAACGGTTGTCATCGATTGATAAAAAGTTTCAATCAGCAAACTACTTCCTAAGGTTACGCTACATACAAGAAAAGCACTTTATAGGCCTAGGCCTATATTAAATTTTGTTCATTTTGAGAATATTTCGAAAGATTCAAGTTAAATTTAAAAAATCAAATGGGATTTCACTGAACTTTTAAGTTACTGTATCTCAGATATTGTCTCAATTAGCCTACGGTACGTAAACTTTATAAAACATAAAATTCTTGAATTTCTGTTATAGACTTGTAGGCCCTAAATTAAAAAAAAATACAATAATCAATAACTTAATTTAGCGAATTTGAGTTCTAAATGAAAGACTGATATATGCACATTCACTAATACTGTCTTAGTCCGTTACCTGTTCTGAGGTTTCATTATTTACTTCTGCTGGTTCAATCTTGATCCTTTCTTTGTCTTTCTCACGATGTTTCTTCTTTTTATGATGCTTTTTATGTTCACTGCCACTGGAAGAACCTAAAAGATGAAAAGAAAAAATCAAAAGTTAGAACTTAATATATTTCAGTAGGCTATTTCTAAATTAATGGGTCTGTTAATCTGTCAAATTTGATAAATTTTATTTTTATTAATACTAATATAAAATCAGAATCATTCTATTATTGAGCCAGAGCTTTGAATTTTTTTTGGAAGTAGGCCCTATTCAATAAAAATTATTACATTTATTTCTTTTGTTCCAATGGGCTGATGGCCTAGATTAGGCCTATCAATAAAAACTTCATTCATTCATTCATTATGAATTCTGGTACTATCTGTATGCCGTTATGGGCTATTTTGGTATTACTGTATTTCAAGTCATGATTGTATTCTGGTATTAAGCTATGTGCAAGTCCTTGTATTCTGGAATTATTTGTAGGTCATTATGTATTATGGACTTATTTGTATCTCTGTATGTATTCTGGTATTATTTAGGTCTACTTGTAAGTTTCCATTTGTATCAATGAAGTTACCAATTCTTACAATGTTTAATAACAGAAGAGCTTCCAACTTCCGCTGGTTTCTCATGTTGATAATCATAATATAATCCTGGCTTCTGTGCTTCCTCTGTAACATCTTTGTCATTTTCTTTTACATCATCTGCAAGCCTGGATGTACTAGTAACAGGACTGTTGTAACAGTTGTCATAAGGAGAGGCTCGACCATTTGTAGGATAATGCTGGATTTGTGGACTTGATAACTTTGACACTGAATCCCCATCATCTAAGTAGCCTGTGTTTGAACAGGCACTGTAATCAGGCATTAGTCTGTATTTATCTTTTGTACCTTCTGAAGTACCAACACTCATTAGCTCATCATTAGGGCAATTGTCATTTTCAGGATCTGAGGGCGAGACAAAATCCGTTGTCTCATTTGCTGTTGGACTACTTGAGGTGTCACACTTTTTTTGGGCTATTAAACCTGGAAAATTTCGGAAACTGTTCACATCCCGCGGTGTCAATTGGTCTATTTCGGATTTTGAAACACTGTCTTGACTGCTATCACTTAAATCAAACACATTACTTGCAGTTTTATAATCTATTTCGTTTACTTTTTCATTAAAACTTTCTGATGCCATGTTGAATTCCACAGGCAAGGCGCACTAAAATCCCCGGATTAATGCGTAAATACTAAATGGAAAGGAAACATGACCTCATTGGTTGAGTAAGAGCCGCGCTTAGTCTCGATTGGTTGTTTTTCGTACTGATAGATTATTGGGCAGAGGAAAAGAGCGACTTTTAAATCAGGAGGCTACTTGTATTTTGTTTGGTTCTCTATTTATTATTGCTATGAAATCATTTTCTTACTTTTAAATCAATGCATAACACATACAAGAACGTCGCTACCACATTACGCTTCCAGAAATGTTATTTTTGAGAATTGAACGCAATTTCAGTTCTTCCATTTTGTTGAAATCCGCTATTTTTGAAAACTGGCGGTTTTTCTGACAAATAATCCATGGAAAAGAAAACGGTGGAAAATGTTTGAAAACGTGTTTTTCTACCTGAAGAAAATATTTAAAAAAATAATCCAATATTGTCTGTAAATTTTAGTCGTGGAATGAAGAACACATATTTCCTATAACTAATATTTCTTTCAATATCAGTTCGCCAAAAATTACTGTGGTACTTCTGTTGGCAGCACTGTTGTCCTGCAAGCGTGGGGTTACGGACTTCTTGAAGTTGTGTGTGTACGACAAGTGTTTCTGTGTTTTCAGTGCTTATTAATATATAACGTCTCACAATGTCTACGAGTGGGGCAACACCTAAAAAACTAAGAAAAGTGGATGGTGCCGACGGTGAAGAAGCACGGGATTACGACGTAGAAACGCAAAAGGCGTTGGAAGAAATAGACAGTACTCAAAACGATATCGATGCGCTCAATGAAAAAGCATCAGAAGAAATCTTAAAAGTAGAGCAAAAATACAACAAATTGAGGAAGCCCTTTTTCGAAAAAAGGAACGAAATCATCAAACGGATACCCAACTTTTGGGTAACATCTGTATCCTTTTGTATGTGTGTTTTTAGGCTAAGGTAACGTCGTTTTGTTGGATCTACTTTTAAACCGGCAAGAACGTGGTACCAATTGTGTTTGCCGCCATTTTTGTGAGTCCGAAAAGTTTCGGCGAGGTAGCGGAGTTTTTTAAAATTTCAAATACAAAGTTACAATTAAAAGCATTTATTCTCAACATTTTTTTTCTCTGAAGAAAATTATTCCCATTGTCAAAAATGTTCTTCCGCCGTATGGCGTGATTAATGCAAACAAAGGCTGTGGGTGGCGCCATTTTTATTTTTTAAAGGGAGGGAGTTTTGAAATCAAACAAACTGAATATTCATTGATATTTTATTTTAGACCTAGGCCTATTTGTTGTATTATTAAACCGGAGAGTTAACAAAATGTTGTTGAGGGGGCATCAAATGGATTTTTTTTAGATTGTCATAGCCTAGAAGAAAAGGCCTGACATGCGTTTCTTTTTCTGGCTGTTGGGTTTACTTTGTTTTTTTGGAATCTCAAAAGAGCCGTTTTATGTGGGTTTTCTTGCTATGGAAATGAAAGTGCACATTGAAAAATAGTGTAAAAAGTTTTAAAAATTCAGGTAGGCTAGTTACCTGAAAAAAGTAATTATTTGCATATGAAAGCTTCGTGATTGTGAACTTTTTACCTGTGATGTCGCCATTTTGCGGTGAGGCGCGTTCATAAAGTTCAGGTAGGCTATTTCAGTTTGCAGTTTGGCAGTGTACACAACGGGACACCTATTCTTCGACGCTCAAGGCCGCTCTGGCAACGGCAGTAATGGTCGCTTCGCTCCCACTGCCCCACGCCTAATAATTATAATCACCAGGCAAGGGTAACATACCGGGCAAAGTAACAAAAGTTCGAAGTTTTTGAATGCGCCCTTACATCAATGTTCCGGAATACCAAAGTATAGCCCAGACGTAGAATCTCACCAGCTCACGTTCTGAGCATGCGCACTTCGATAAATAAGTTATCTCCTTATTTTTCAGGTTTTCGCATTAGCGCATGCACACTAGAGTAGGTTGAACTTGTAGAACAACATTTTTCGAGTTGGTTGCGTGGCGTAGCGGATCAGGCGTTGGACTAGAAAATGGGGGTTCGTGTCAGTCTAAAAGTTTTTTTTTACCTTTTTTTTAATTATACACTAATTTTATTACCGAAGGGTTAGGTCAGGTTCATTCAGCTTAGCCTACTTTTTCATTTAATTGCCCCACCGGCAGGGGTTAGGTTATGTCGCGAAGCGAGAATAGGTCAATCACCTGTTTTGGGTAGCCTAGGTCAATCTCCTGTCTCGGGTAGGTCAATCCTGTGTCGGGTAGGTCAATCTCCTGTCTCAAATAGGTCAATCTCCTTCACTGTTTTAAAATTAAGTATTAATTATTTCCGTGCGGAGGGAAAATCCAAATTTGAGAACCAAAAATCCATTCCGCAGAGCAATAATCATTTTTGTAGATCCACAATCCAAATTTCAGAACCACAATCAAAATTTTCAGAGCCACAATCCTTTTCATGGAGCAACAATCCCATAGCCACATTCCAATATCTGGAGCCACCTACCAAATTTTCCAGACACAACAAGCGATCATCAAATTCTGGCTCTGTTTTATCTCTTGTTATTAATTTGATAACCCTGCCAGTAGTTAAAAAAATATCCCTTTAGCCTATCTTTAAACAGTTATGCAGTACTAAGTTGCTTGTTGATGTCAGTTTGATCCTTTTACTGCATCTCTACTAGAATTTAGAGCTTACATTACAGACATATATTCAAATAGATGGGTAGTAACGCGTAACGATTACTTTTTGTAACTTTTACTTGAATTTTGTCTCTACTACTTCTTACCTATCTAGAAATGTTTGTGATAGCTTATTTATAACAGTAACAAAAGTAACTTTTAAAGTAATGCATTACTATTTCAAAAAATGTAACTTAACTGTAACTCGTTACATAATATCAAGTAACTTTTGAAAAGTTACTTTCTAGTCAATTAAATCTCAGGTGGTTTTAAGTGATGAAAGACAGAATTTTTCAATTTAACAATAAAAAACTAGAAAAATTTCCTGAGTCTGGTCAAAATTTTTCAGCTTTCAAACACACTAATTTTTTTTGACCGACATACAATATATTACAAGGTGCGAAGCTATTATAATCAGGATTTTTTTTTTGAAAAAAGCATAACAATGTCCATTGCTTAAAATAAAATTTTAAAATATTCTTCCGCCACGCCGTGTCAACCATGGTGGCGCGGTGGAGATGGTCTTCGATTTTTATAATTATATTAATTTTTTAGCATATCAGTTCTGTTATTTCCACAACATTTAATTTTAATATTAATCAAAGTAACTTTTTAAGTAACGTAGTTACTTTTCAAGAGTAACTGTAACAAATAAGTTATATTTCACAGAAAAGTAACTGTAACTTTAAAAAGTTACTTTTTTTGGGATGTAACTGTAACTCTTTAAAAGTTACTTTTGAAAAGTAACTTATCCATCTATGCATACTCATAAATATTTCCTTTATTAGCTGACAGTGTTAACAAAAAAAAAACTTTTATTTCTTAGAAAGTGTGACTGAATTGAAGCAAAGTTTGTTGGAGAAAAGGCGCATCATTCCACATTCGACAACAACAACTACTGGGTTATTAGATGAATCGACAGCAACTGAGGATGAAGATCATCATGTACAGGATAAAATTCGAAATAAAGTTGTGGAGAGAACAAAGGTTAGCATTGATCGAACTTTCTTTCAAAGACTGATTTTTCCAATTCCTTTTTTAGAAAAGTAAAAAAAAAATGCTTATTGATTAGGTCAGTCTCCCGTGAAATAACCTAATGTACATTACCAGTATCCAGTAGGCCTACCAAATTTTTGTATTTCTGGTGTAGTCCAACATTTCAGGTAGCCTAATAGGCTAAGACTGGTGCACCGTCAATCAATAGTACAATCATAGTATTAAAATATTCGGTGGCATTTTGAAAATTATTTTTCTTAATGAAAGGAAATGGGTTTAAATGTTCATTTTTATCGTGTGATAAGTCAGGAAAAAAATAAAATGTCTAAAAATTTGCAATTTTTTTCTGAAAGGGAGCTACACTAGGCCTACACTTGACATAAAAAGTAGTTTCATTGTAACAAAGAACTTGTACCATTGTGGGATTTATTTCATTAAATGTCAAATTATGTTTACAATTAAAAAAAACTGCTTTTTTGGGAGGGGTGATGGGCAACTCTATTAGACATACTAACTTACCCTACTTTCTGAACTGAACAACACCGCCATTTTTTTTTTACATATTTTCAGAAATTGGAAACCAGAAAATTACAAGAAACATCCAGAAAGCGACAAAACGAGGAAATTCTGAAGAAAGCAAAACGGCACAGAACAACAATTTTTGATTCTTATAAAGAGGGTAAGTTGTTATATAATAATTATGTTTGTGAAAAAGCTGAAAACTATTTAAAGGGACTGGCCAGTCAAATAGATTTTCTTTAATTTTATTGTACTGATAGTATTAATTTTTCTATACTACTTTTGGTATAATTTTTTTTTTTCGTTCATGAGATATGGTGCGGTTGTCAAAACAAAAAAACAGCATGAGTGGAGTTACCTGTAAAGTAGAGACCTGAAAGGGCAGGACCCGAAATTGAGAGGTGAAGATAGGGTAGGGTTACTTTTTCGCGCCCTAGGGCAGGGTATAGTAATTCGTAAATTTTATGAAATTAATTATGAAAATCAGTTATTTAATTATTAATATGTTAAACTTTTGGCATAATTTTTCTTTTAATTATAATAATTTACATGAGGTATTTTTAGACATCACTTGTAATTAAAAACTTCAAATGAGATTTGATGTTTTTTCTTTGTAATGCCATCAATAAAATAATTATAATATTATAAAGGGCAGGGCTGAAAAATCACAATATAGCGTAGGGTAGAGCAAGAAAATAAAATAATGAGTAAGGGCAGGGCATGAGAAAAAGCTGCCCTGCAGGTCTCTACTGGGAAGTAAATTTTGGATCTCAGGATCTAGCCTAATAGTTTCACAATAACAAAAATCGAAAAATAAGTTTTATTTTATTTGATGAATTTTGAAAAAAGAATGATCAAATTCCCACTGATGGTTCACTAGTTATAAGCTCCGATAGGTTTTGGAAATGAAGTTCACAGGTATCTTTGTGAGTTATCTGTGATCTTCAAGTGGGCGTATCTCCAAAATGGTTGGACGGATTTTGTTCTTTCTTTTTTTTAAATAATCATAGAAACAATTAAAAATAACCATTTAAACAACTCAAAAAGTAGAAAAATGGCTGGCTAGTCCCTTTAATAGTAACCTACCTGCATTGAAACTGAACTGCTTCAAAATAATGAACACTTAAAATAATATTTTTAAAAACAAACATCATATTATTTGCAAAGAACTGGATTAGTTTTTTGAAAATACCATTACTTAAATCGGAGAGCAGTGTCAGGGTATGGCATTACCTTTACAGGGCAGGGTAGGGCATGAGAAAAAGCTGCCCTGCAGGTCTCTATTTCTATAGCCTACAATATACTTACTAATTTAATAATTAAAACAAGATGTTTAAACTTTCGTTTTTTTTGTTGTATTTTATAAGTTGCAGGCTTATGATAGCAGCATAGACTTACCAATTATTGTCTTGTAAAATACACTTATTAACCTACAGCTGAGTTTGTAAATAAGTTAGGCTACGTTAAAAATAAAACAAAATGAAAATGTAAAAACTTTCTTTATATTATTTCCAGTTTTTCTTCAATATAGCCTTATAAGTAACTCAGGCTACTTATTTACTTTTATTTTCATTATTAGCATGTCATAAATATTAATTTTCTTCATACTGGTACAGTGGTACTGTACCAGTATTCAAATAAGTGTCAATCAGGCAGTAAATATAGATGTGTAGTTTTACAATTTAAAATACAAAATCAAATGTTTGAAATAATTATTATTGTAAATACCAATTTTTTTTTTTTCATATTGTCAATTTATTGTTGTAGGTAGCCCTGAAAGTATTGCAGCTATTTCGGATGATAGTGATGGTGACGAAACTGTCATCCCGGAAAAACTACTCAAAGATGTGACTGAGAAACTAGAATTCGTTGAAAAGGAACGTGACGACTTGTATCAGCAAGTTGAAAAACTTGAAGAAAAAGTCAAAACAATGAAAGAGGAAAATGAAGAAGTGAAAGAGCTGCGAAAACTGAATAGGGATCTTCAGAAACAACTACTACTGCTGTGTGAAAAACGTAAGCTGTTTCAATTAATTTTTATCAAATGTACTGTGCTTTCACTTACATGAGGTTTATAATTGGTTTTAAGGGATCATTCATTTAAAAATGTTCATGAAAAAAGTCACAACATATATTTTCATTGCGCTTGTAAACATAGGCTATTAATGGTTTATTATAATTTTGAATTATCTTTATTTTTACGCTGTTTTTATTACTCTTGAACTGTTCTCTCCCTAAACTTTAACGTTAAAAATGTTGAAAAATTGACAATTTCCTTTTAACTTTTAGTGCATAAAACCATAAATAAATATTTCAAGGGTTTTAAAAAATATTTGTCCGATCCCTACTAATAACTGATACTAGCCTACACGTGTACATAAACAAATAATATTTAATATCAAAAAATTATTTACTTATAATGTAACAGGAAATTACTCAAATTAGCTACAAAGTTTGTGAATTAATGATTGACCATATATGTGGTAACTATCTGGGCATTTTTGCTGTTCCAGTGTCTGGCCAAAAATACAGATGCTGTATATCAATAAAAACTTCTTGAAATGAGAGAAATTTTCACATTTTAATCTGCTCATTCTGTGATCTTAAACGTACAGTCTACACATGTTTTCGGGAAAATGTTAAATACTGTATTATAATTTTACATTTTCCCGAAGTAATCTGGTGGGATCACATACAATTTTACCCGGCCTATATCCGGTTATCAGTATTCGGCAAATGTTTGATCTGATCATTCCCTATGACAATTTATTAACTTAAAAAAATACTCAGAGTCAGTAGTATTAGTCTTTCTATTACTCTGAAAAATGTGGTTATAATGGCATTTCATCTAGTTTTGCAAACAAACACATAGGCTTACTGCATCTATAGTACGGTACTACACTGAACTTGATACTGTATGGGGTACGGTACATCAATAACTGTGCTGCAATAAATTTTACTGTAAATTTGAGACATAATACAAAATTATTGAATCATTATTAAAATTAGAGCTTGTAATAATGTATCACTATCATCTAAAAATTAATAATCACAAACCATTAAATTTTCACAGAGCTTAGTCTCCAGTTTACCTACAAAGATACTTATAAATTATAAGTTATATTGCAGAAACCAAATTTCAATATTTTAAAACAACTCCAATATCTGACAGACACTTAATATTATTATCTTAGTGAAATTTTGATTTATTATGCTGTTTACTGTTTCTTTCAGGTTCTAAACATCAAGAAGAAGAACCAGAGGATGGCATTCATTTAAATGCAAACCAAAATATTATCGATGATGATGAGGTAAGTTTTGTACCATTGATATTTAAAGGACATGCACAGTCAAAATTGAAAATTTTGAGTTATGATAATGACATTTTTTTTGAATTGTTAAAAATAATTTCAGTGGAAAAATGGTTTATTAATTTGGTCCAGTCATTTTCAAGATATCTCTGTAGGTGCAGTCTTTCACCTGTATTTTGGCACAGCTGATAAATTCCCTATTTTTTACATGTTAAACACCACAGACTTTTCGTGATTTTGAAACTGTTAAAATTTCAGAACAGAAAGTCATAGTGTTAATTTTTTCACCTAAATTCTTAGAAAAATTTATAATTATATGACAAGAAACTTTAAAGAAATTCTATTTCACTGTGCATACCCTTTAAATATTTGTTTGTTTATTTTTAGTAACTTCCTTTTTTTGAAAATTTGGTTTACATTGGACTTACGTTCTGGAAATGGAAAAGAGAAGGGTAATTTTGAAAATCCACTGTGGTCAGAATTAAATTTTTCTGGACTTATTGGGCCTATTCAATTTTGAAGAAATTATTCAAAAATTTAATTATACTTAGGTTACTGATATTTTTTTTATTATAGAAAGATGAAAAATAATCACAAATCATTTAATAGGAAAAAAACATTACAATAAACAGGATCTTTTGGTGCTAGATTTGAAAAAGAATTGTTAATTTTGTTCTCCAATGAGTTAATTTTCAAAAATTGCTTATTTTAGTGAATAATGTTTCAAGTGGGTTAATCTGGTTTAACCCATCCCAGATAAATGAAGTCAGTTTTTTTTGCCATCATGCCTGTACATATAGAGGCACTGTTCAGTATTATTCCATTGTGAATAATTTTTAGTTCCTTTCAGGTACGCTATATGATATGGCGCTGCTCATTTCAACAACGATTAGCATGAACTTGTTTTTTTAGAACTGATCTCTTTTGCTAATTTGTGAGTGCTCTTGCGGAAGAAGTTCTATTACTGAGCACCGGGTTCATGCCGATCGTTGTTGAAATCAGCAGCACCATTTCATATAGCGTATCTGAAAGGAACTAAAAAAACGTTCAGAATGAAATAATACTGGACGGTATTCAAAGTTTACGGTATAAAGTTTTAAATTAAGTGACTGAATAAAATAATTATGGTATTATTAGCTACTTTTATGCTATGAACGTTTTGAAAGTAAAAATTATATAGGCCAAATAGTGCAAGTTACAATGAGTGTGGGTTATGAAAGAAAGTACCCTACCGTAAACCTTAATTAATCATTGTAACATGACACTTATTAGCATTAATTTTTTATCAATGTTATTGTTACTGTGTGAAAATCGTTTATTTTGGAAAATGAGATTTACTGGACTGTTTCTTTCAGGAGAAGGTGGTTTTGGGACCAGGTATCTGCATAAAAAAAGATGTGTGGAATATACTAAAGATGCAGAATGAGCCAACACTATTTGTGAAAGAGTTCGCTGTTGCTGTGTGGGGGTCAGAGGAATTAGCTGAGAGATCCGTCATGGGAGTAGTATCAAACAACAGGAATGGTAGAAGAAAACCTTGTGCTGAAGCAGTACCTGCTGAAGTACGAGAAAGGTCAAAGTCTCCACCACGCCCACCATTAACTCCACAGAAATTAAAGACAATTGAAGGTATGAGTAATGCAGTATTATATTTACAGACTTAGCAATAAGATGTGTAATTATATCAGTAGTGTAAAATGATTTGTTCATTGAATTTAAATTTGTTTCATTGATGGATAAATTATCCATGCAGTGACTTTGAGCCACACAAAGGCTGTGTGTTCTGGTTTCATTTTATCATGTTACTTTAAAAAAAATTCTGATAACCGTAAGATTATGGAGAACATACTTTAAATAAGCTTATAATTTGACTGAATACTCGAATTACCAGTGTTTATTAATATTACTATATTGTTTTTATAGGATAGTTAAAATTTAAAATATAAATGAAATCTGTGTTATCTCCTATCAGCTTCAAACTATTTTTTTTTTTTTTCAAAACTTATTGAACTCTGCCTATATACAAGAAGTACATTTTTAATGTTATAGGTAAATTTATTGGATGTAAATTGACAAGTGTCCTTAATAAATTATAAAACACTTAAAAAATAATTTTGTTTTATAGACTACTTGTTTTTCAATAGGAGTGCTTTAAAAGCGGCATGTTTTTTTTTAACTGACAGTTTTAGTGTAATTCATGTAGTTATAGAGCTTACAAATAACGAATATTACTCTGTTCAGCGAAATAAGAATCCTAACCCCTTTTCCAACCTTTGATCCCCAACTGCCAATCCCTTGTTTTGATTTTAAGGTAATTCCATTGCTGTCTTCATTGTAAGACATGAAAAATTGTCAGCAATTTAAATTCTTTCACCGATGCGTCTTGATAGTAACTCTCATCATTAGTCACTGGTTATGTATTTTACAACAGGATTAGCAGTTGATGGGAGGCAGAAAAGGGGGGAAGGTTCTGCCTTGCTGAACAGAGTTTATAAATCAGTCTCATCTGTAGTTAAAATTTCAAATTCTGACATTCAATATAATAAATTCATAATGTTCACATTAACAGTTATTTGTAACGTACCAATTTAAGCAAAGCCATTGTTGTCATAATTAGGTACGGTATTAAATACAAATGACTAGAAAATGTAGAAATAAAATATATCGTATAATTATGGTCTTAGAAATGAATGAAGAGCCATATTTACCACTTTGACTCAACCTTAAATGTTCATTTTATAAATTAATAAATATTATTCTATTAAACCTTTTGCATATTTTCTTTCTGCTCTTAGCTCAATTCACAACTTATTTAAAGAAGAGAGATGCTGATCCAAATTTAGTTAAGAAGGTAAACAAATACATTGGAGACAAGATTCAGTCAATTCGGCGAATCAAGAAAAGACAGGAGGAAGAAGAAAAGAAGAAGGACATGGACAAAGTTTTACCAGAGCAGCAGGAAGTAGAACAAGAGATCATGTAAAAATATTTAAATTATCAGTATGTAAATACTGTAAGAATTATGTAATAAAATTTTCTTTTATATTTTAAATATGAATGTTTTGAAAATATATTTAAATTGAAAACCACCTGAGTGAAAGTTTTGGAATTTAGTAGACACAAAAATATAAGGAATTATAAATTTGTAATTTTAAAAATTGCTGACTAATGAAATGTCAGTTATGTGGGTTTTGAAAATATTAAACATTAATCTACTGTATGAGAATACATTTTTATTTGAAATTTCTAGCAGTAAAATTTAGCTAATTAACATTGCTGAAAATATTAAGTTAAATGCAAGTTATGGGAAGAAACTGAAATGTTTTAAATATTTATAAATTAATTTCTGTTGATATTCAAAGTTTTGTTGGTATCATAGCTAGAAGTACCAGGTTCTGTTTGTTTATCATCTTTCTGCTGTAATTATGGATAAATAAAGTTAATGTCTACTTTGAAATAGTTAAAGGTCATTCTGCTGTACTGTGGGTAATTCATTTGTCTGTTGTTATGAATAGTTCATTCTGTTTGGTATCTTTTGTTAAGCTATAATTACAGATAACTCATTCTGTTGAGCTGTTGGTATGAACTACTCATTCTGTTGATGTTTGTTTTTATGGACTACTTATTCTGTTGTTGAGCTGTTGGTATGAACTACTCATTATGTTGTTATAGGTAACTCATTCTGTTGATGCTTGTTGTTATGGACTACTTATTCTGTTGTTGAGCTGTTGGTGTGAACTACTCATTATGTTGTTATAGGTAACTCATTCTGTTGATGTTTGTTGTTATGGACTACTTATTCTGTTGTTGAGCTGTTGGTATGAACAACTCATTATGTTGTTATAGGTAACTCATTCTGTTGATGTTTGTTGCTATGGACTACTTATTCTGTTGGTATGAACTACTCATTCTGTTGTTACAGGTAACTCATTCTGTTGATGTTTGTTGTTACGGACTACTCATTCTGTTACAAATTTCTGTTGACTCAGTAGCAGACTGTGTTATTAAGTTCTGTTACAGACAACAAAAACATGGCCCAAAAAACATCTCAGTGTGTTGACATAACAACAAATCTCTGCTAATTTTTGTGTTATTATCTGTTGATAATGTGTTGTTTGAACAACAAAATTTGTTGTGTCAACAGTGTTGTGCCAACAGAGATTTTTACTTGGGCTTCGAGACTTTATGAAGCCAGTTTCGGACTTTTTGCTGGAGTCTTATAGTTATAATTATCATAACCTTCAAATAATAAAAATTATTTAAAATCTGACTACTGGTTCAACGGATACAATAAGTGGGGTGGGGTGGGGCAGGGTGGACTGATGACCGATGAACGGACAAATAATATGCGATACTCCTCTACAGGGCCGTAGCCAAACATTTTCGTTTGGGTGGGCACTGGCCCAGACCGCCATAAAAAGTGTGGGCACTATAATTTTCACAATTTTTGTAATTTACCTTTGCAATAAAAAGCTAATATTGTATATTTATTAAGATTATTTTTTTCATTTGACGTACCTTAATAACAGTATTTTTGACAAAGTAATTTAACAGCGATTCTTTTAGAAAGCGAAGTCGAACGCAATTTTTTTCATATTTTGACTCAAAGATGATCTCTTTTTAACATTTTTTTAAAAGTAAACATGTCAAAATCTCAAGTATTTTGTAATAGAACATTGTTTATTTATTTATTGGCCCAGAAATGTAATTAAGATGACAATCTCTTTTTACAGGGTATATATAATACTATACATATTGTCTGAGATATTCTACAGTTTGTTATTTGGAACAAATACATTTGGCCACCCTGTAAGTGAAAGGATTTACTGATTACTTTTTGTATTACAAAAATAAATTAAGAAAAAGAAAAATTCCAGCTCAAGTGGAAATCGAACCCATGACCTTGATCAATCCGGAACCGTGCTCTAACAATTTGAGATATAAATTGAAGCAGACAATTTTTTTTTTCAGTCATAATTCACTATTAGTCAAATAAAATTGATTTTATTTCATTCTGGCCGGAAAATGAGTAGTTTAGATAGGAAGTGAGAACAAATGAAATAACACAATGACAAGTCCAATATTAGTAGAAAAATAAAAAAAAAGAAATATTAAACATTCTCATAGAAAAAAAAAGAATTCAATTTATTAGATCACAATGAAAAATTATCTCTTTTAAAAAGAAAAATATTAACTTCACTTCGTTGATATTAAATACAATATGGCTTCTGGAATCATAATTTGACCAATCAACGTCTAATAAATATATCTACTTCTGCAGCTGCGAAATATGGGACATTAAGAGAAAAAATGTTGGTATGTATTTAAAACATTCATGTTACACATATCACATTTAACAAAAGGATATTTCATTAGAACTTGTCTTTCGAAAAAGAACGGAGCTTTTAGACCCAACGGAAGTTTGGAATATAGTTTTGAAAGATAAATTGGCCAATTTGAAACTAAATAAGAATTAGGGTAAAAAACATTGTAAAATTTCGATTTTTAACATTTTTTTTCTTTATTTTTCATAATTTATGAGTATAGATCGGAGATGAACCGGGTCACGAATTTGTGACCCGAGACCCGGTGACCCGAAGTTGAAGTGACCCGGTGACCCGAGACCTGAAGTGACCCGAAGTGACCCGGTGACCCGAAATGACCCGGTAACTCAGAGTTACTCGCTGCTAAATTTTTTACTTTTCTGTTGTTTATTGTTATTTTTATGAC
>JAQIWE010001249.1:0-16586 GCA_034698565.1 Campodea plusiochaeta
TTCACAAATATATTTGAATATTATCATAACGAATGCAATCCAAAATAAAAATAACGATTTGCGACCTTACCTGGCGACTTATACAAATTTCGACCTATCTGAATTTAAATTTAGGTGGAATACTCTTAAAGGACAATGTTAAAAATTTGTCTTTATTGCGGAGTTCCTGTTTCGTTTACAGTAATGTATATTTTTAGATCATTACGTAATTTAAATTCTTAATTTGAACACGACGACGATGTTATCATTCAACTTCCCATGTTGTCATCGTGGAAATAGAACTGACCAACATTTACGTGTCACATTCACATTCATATTCTAAAAAACAAACATGAAATTAGACCAGTATTTAGTTATACAGTAATAATAATCTTTGGTACGGTAATAACATTTTGAGGAACACTAAGAAGGAACTAATGAGACAACTGAGCATTATTTATGTGGTGATTTCGTGTGTACTTGAAAAGATTTATTCATATTCACCGTTTGTGCAATTCGCAACGGTTGGTTATTATTTGTGAACATGTGTGCAGGAAGGAGAAGAATTAAAAATAGACTAACTCTGTTAATAAATATGTAAATCATATACTAATGTATAGGGATTGCATATATAGAAGTTTATTATACGACATCGTTTCATACCTAATTCAATATTTTATAAAATATGCCATTCAAGGTTAATCTAATTCGTGGTTTTCTTTTGCTATGTTTCTAAATTTCAGTATGTATTATTTTCTTTGTAGTATACTTGACTTGATAAAACCAAAATAATATTGTAATAATATAATCAGAATATCTGTTCTAAAATATACATAATATAATCGTGTTTACATTTATAAAGTAATGCAATAAAATAATGATGTGTTGGAAATGAAGATATTACGTATAAAACATACCCAGGAAGAAAACTGCTATACTAGACAAAAATAGTTATTATTTAATTATATAGGCCCTATTTTTAAAATTGATGAGTGTCATTGTCACTGAGATCATTTAAGTCTTGTCGTGAATTATCAAAGCGATGAACTCATTTAAAACTAAAATTAGTAAAATTACAAGTTATAAGTCCCTATACAAATGAAGTAAACTTGATGAAAGTTATAACTGATATTATTAATTATACTGTTACATTATTATAAATCATTTTGCAAGCCGTATTTCATCAAATGGTTCATTTTCTGCGGACTAAGAGAGTTATCATAACTAATTAACTATAGGTCTAATCAATTTTTTTACTACTTTTGAGTTCAAGGAATTTACTTTGTTTATGAATTTAGATTTAATACTGTTAAAATTTAATTCTTTGAACATAAATATCTGTTATTCTAATACTATTCAAAAATATAATTTCAATTTTAATGAGTCGGTCTTGATCTAGACTATTAAATTTACATTCAATGAAAGCTTCCGGTGTCAAACATTCACAGTCGTACAGTCATAGATAATAAAAGAACAGAAAAATGATATAAGTGTTTTTAAGCGATTTTTATTTTATTTTTGTTTGTTTTTTGCGCATGGACCCCTTCTAGAATAAACATGAGATTGCAACATCTCTATTAAACATTACCTATAAATACTGTTGAAAAGATACATAGGCCCTAGTGATTTTTAAAAATAGTAAATAACTCTGAATTTGATATTCAAAATCTATTATATGGAACGTAATTGAAATTATTGATAACAAGGGGATTTTCTTTTTATTTGACTGAAAATCTGAAACCAAAATGCAATTGGAAAATCAATGAAATTACAATTTGATTTTTTTTTTTTTTTTTTTTTTTTACTAACGATGATGTAAGGACAATTGCAGATACAATGGAAATTTCCGAAGTATCAATCATCACGCAACATTTTTTATAAATAAAATATAGAATGAAGGCAATCCCATATGAATAATTAATTGGTTGCATCATTCATATCTAGATTGTTATATTTCCCAAATGGTAATTGTTATATAAAATTAAGTCACTTATCGTTATAGTGTTAAAGTTGGATTATATTTTTAAAAATGAGAAATTAATTATTTTAAAATTTTCGGACTTTTTTTAAAAGTACTTTAACTACATTCGAACATTAACTTTTCAAGACAGAAAAAAATCTCAAATTTCATAAATTGAACAAAAATTAATTTTATGAATCGAAGCTACATTGCTGAATACTGATTATTATTATTTTGTGAATTGAAGTTACCAAGAATGTGTGAAATTTTTATTTAGAAATTGGTGCCGTAATTATATGTTATTAGCTATCTTATCAGTTGCCTGGGCCCCTCTTTATGCTATTGAAAGTATTGATTAAGTAGTATAACTATTTAATATTTCAATTAGAAACTAGAATCTACAAAATATTATAATACTCCATTTGAAACGAAATCATATTAATAATATCTGCAATGCTTATTGTGTGTGCAATGTAATTAAGACGAGTGCAAATCTCCATTGGAAGTTGTATTTGTCTCGTGGCAGCATGAAATGCAAGTATCTTAGAGAAAAGGATTGTGAACAGGTGTAATGATTCATTGGTCGCCCGTTTGCATAGACCTCGTTCCATGAATTTCTTTACAAATTGTTGAAAGAGATTCTGTAACTGTCGAGAGTGTCGTTGCACCAGATGGATACGAAAGTGGTTTCACTCTTTATTCTATTTCTTCCAACCTCATGCCATGCACCTGGAGATATACGAAACAAAAACATTCATACTGGGGTATGTGGTATGGGAGCAACTTTTTGCCTCTCCCCTATTCACATTTATATTGTATGTAACTTTCGGTTCAATATGCAGGAAAAGAACCATCCCATACGGTCGAGAATAGTGGTCTTGGTGTCAAAATAATTCATATTACTGACACTGCTGAATATATTACTGAGAATTTAACATACAATGGCCTTATTTTAAAGTACCAAGTCTTTAGACTGATACCTTATGCAAACGAAACTATTTGCTGATCTTATAAATGAAGCGTTTGCGTGGTTGTGAATCGTAAATGGAAACTATTAGTTGAAACCTTGGGGAAATTGTATGGATGAGTTCAATCTTATGCAGTGGGAGACGTTACAAAATGTCAAACCTTTCTATACTCTTCTCTGGCAGCTAATTGCTCTATACATTTTGTGGTCGCCTTCCATTAGCAAGTGCAAAATTGTCTTTTAATTATGGATGGGACAACACGTTAGAAAGTAGCATTATGTGTGAGAGCTAAAATAACATTTTATTACGTTGTACCTGTTTTCGTTCTCATAGATGAATAATTTTTTTCTCTTTCTCATCATTATTTATGAGGAGATATAAAAATAGATGCTGACAGCCTCATTATTAGAGACGGGAGATTTGACATTTATATTTGTGTAGGTGTATCCTTTTTGTAGGTGTATAGATGGAATAATAACAATCGATAAAAAAAACATTATTTGGAATGAACATGAGAAATTTTGTACCTTTTTTTGTTGTATTTTGCTATTTTGTAGAATTTATAGGATAAAGTATGCCGGGCACAGCTTTACTTTAACTGTTGCAAAATGAGTTTTTATTTAAAGAAAATGACTACAGACGAGCTAAAGTTGTAAATTCTATTTGTATACAATTTCTAAAATAGAAATGTTTTCATTAATAAATGACGCAGCATATTAATTAACTGATCAAAGAAAAATCAGTTTGTCTGTGTTTACAAATTCATTTAGTGCTCAACAGAGCAGTAAAATTACAAATTATTTGGCATTTTCTTTTTTTATTATTCAAATTAATTTTATGCGAATATTCGCAAATGTGGGAATAAAGTATCACACCATTGAAACTTGTATTATATATTATATATTGCATGTCAGAATTTCTCACAAATATTTTCTAGTACAGACTATCTTATTTAATTGTTATTATGGTAAATTATTTGTACAAATGAATTAAATTAATCAGTGTGAATACTTTCTCATCATTATACTGATTGAAATGTAACTTTTACTTTCCGAAGTGTTGGAAAAAGCTGGAAAAGTTGAATTATAGTTATGATAATTTTATAGCTGAACAAAAATGAAAATAATGAGTCAGCGATATTGAGCTGTATATTATTGAAATAATTTATCTTTACGGTATTATAAAATATGAACATTTCTGGGAAGGAAATCATATATACTCCAAATATGAACTTCACACTACTTTGAGATCCTTCTTATATGACATATTGTTCTATTTTATTGACATAGTCTATTGCTAAAAAGTCTTGCAAACTTTTATTGTAAACTATCATTGAGATGATTGTTCCCTTTCTTTTCTTCAAAATTAGTACAGACTACAGATTTACATAAACTGAATGTCATCGATTCTTACGTGTGTAACTTTGTTAATATTGAGTGATGCTGGGTTGCTGGAGCTCCAGAAGTGATCAAGGGTACCCCCTCCCCTTTTAATCTTTCTAAAGTAATGTATATCAGCGTACTTTGTGCATACTGCTCTAGCATGTAACATGTGAATATGCAGGTGTTGCCAAAAATACGTTATCATGACGTGGTGCGTAAAAAGCCTGCCTGATGTCTAGGAATTCACTAGGTCTTATAGTTAGTTGGGTGAACCCCCCCCCCCCCTCTTTGTATATTCTTATTCAGCGTAAGAATAAAGGCTAGATTGGGGAGACCTTAGGCTTTTGTAGAGATCCATATGCCGGGGTAGGCCTTCTTTCTCTATCTTCCTTTGAGCCTCAAGAACTTTCTACTGGTTTCTTTCATATAGTACGTGGACCATTTTAGAGCAAGAACTCGTCGCAACTTATGTGCTCTAGGTTTTTCATTATTATTGTGTCGGAATGGCAGTGCTTTCGGATTTTGATACAGTATTAGATTTTGGAATTTGCTCAGTGATCAAGTTATCAGAATGCAAGGAAATCAGTTTAAACAAACGATAGTGAATTTTTGATCAAAAAGTGTTTTTATCTATAATTGTGATATATCAGTGATAATAGTAAATATGCCGTTGCCAGGTGTTTTATTCGATATGCGAATGAAGAGAGCAGAAACTATTCTTCGATCGTTTAGGAGGAAATCACGGATAAATAACCGGAGAAGAAATTCTGGTGATTGAAATGTTTAATTACTAATTAGATTTTAGTAATTTTTTCAATGTATGCTGATTCTTAATTGTAAATTGTTTTCGTTTTAGACGCGTTCGTCAATAGCCAGGAATGGACACTTGGAAGAACAGTTCCGGATTTACGTCTTGGTTTGGTTGGATCATTGTCATCAGGGAAATCGGCATTGGTTCACAGATACTTGACAGGTGCTTATGTACAGGTAAGAAATTCATTTCATTTACAACTATTTTTTTAATTCGTACGTAGTATATCTTAGGATCGTTCAATTCTGTGCCGTTGTTATAATGTTCTTCATTTTTAATTATTTGTAGATGTCAAGAATGTGTTATTCTTAGGAAAAATATTTAATTATGAATTCGAAAGCATTAGAACTGAAAGTACGCAAGTGTAACAGATTAAATTAAATAATTCAGCAATAATGAACTGCTTTTTTGTAAATTTTTAGTACCATTCAAATGTAATCAGACACTTTTATAGATTTTTGTCATCTGAGCACCACTTGTAATACTACCTCCATACTAATAAATTATATAATTATTTATTATAATTATCTGTAATTGTTGCTAACCTTTGAATTTGGGTATTTTTTGTTTCATTTTGATCTTCCAAGAACAGCAGTACCATTCTACCATATTGACAATTTTTTTAGTACCCGTACCGTAATTTAAAAGTGGCGACGGGGAACCAACTTTTATTATTATTATTATTATTTCTTTTGAATTTTCTTTTGTTCTCAATACTCCAGGCAGTTTTTCGCGTGATTGTGCGAATTTTCTTTTCGCGATTTTTCTGCACATTGCCATGTTGCTCTCTGCGGGATGAATCTTGCACCTTGAATGGTGATTCCGGGGGGTATTTACTGAATGAATTGGGGAGGATACTCCTTATCATATTCCATTATGACTCTCTCAGCATGGTGAATATTCAAAACTTTCGCATTTATTTTTAGAATTATGAATGGGGTTCAACGAGAAAAGCTAAGCCGCCAGGATCGCAAGTGTAGTTTGAGGGGAAAGCCGTTTTTAAATTGTGATTATTTAACTCCTGCTGATATGTAGGAGGAAGATAAGTTTATGTAAGTCAATAATAAAATGTTCTTGATATTTTGTTATTACCCAGAACTTTTTATTCGTCATTTTTAGTTCATTTGTCTTCTGCTAAATCCCTCAAACTACACCTGCGCCACCGCACTTGTTGAACCCCATTCCCAAACCGTCTAATAAATTGCAGAATATTGGTGTAGAATTACAAACTTTTAAGAAAAAATCTGAAGTTTCAGATGGCGAACTTTGTCATAGGGGCCCTATGGGAACGTTAACTATTGAGACGACGCAAAATTTCTGGTACAAACTCATTTTTGCCGAGAGCCACGCTGCACAGTCTGAAATTTCAGATTAAAAAGTATATAATAATTTCTACTTTATTTTCATCTAATGGTATTTTCAAATCCCTAAAATAAAGGAAAGTTATGATGAAATCAAATAACACTCTGGTGTACTAATTTTGCTTTTTTTGTGGGCGGGCGATCTGGAAAAAGAAACTCAAATGAATATTAAGCAGAAATTATGACATGCATTAAATCTGAAATTTCTCATGGCTTTGTAATTCTGTCCTCAGCAAAGACGATTTTTCTTATTATTTCAAGACATTCTGCATCTCTGTAGTGCTATATTATATGCAATTCATATGACGGAGATGAGTGTATGAGACTATTAGTTCGCCATCTGAAAATTCAGAAATTTTACTCCAAGTTTTAAGTTTACACGAGTATTTTAAAATTCATCGTTCTGGGGATATTTGCATGGTCCGGGAATTATGGGACACCCCGTACGTAAGCAATTATGCTGATTATAATGAGAGAACCAGTACATAATGCAGTGTAACTATGCTCCATATCAGAACATATACTGACTTCAATAGCTACTGGTACTGACCAAATAACAGCAGTCAAAAGGCTTGTATTTTCCAGCAAGAAATAATTATATTTTTACAATATTCATTGAAACCTTTCAAAATAAGAATTAAAACGAAATATGATATTTAAAATACAACTGTTCAGCAAGGTAAAGACATTGATTTTCTTTTTAAATCTGAAGTTCTGTATAGCAACCCTTTCCATATGGTTCATTGTAGAAACGATCTATTTATAGTTGGTTTTTAAAACCAATAAAGCGTATATGAGCTTCGTTTGTTTTTGGACTTTTTTTTACTACTCCGTTCCGTTAATCTTTTTGACAGCGCAAATAAATCTCTTTTCCGATGGGTGTGGTTAGAGGTTGAAACTAGCTGAGACTGACGGCGGAAATGGACAGAAAAAAATCATTTTTTTTAAAACCGGGAAATGTTCTTCGTGTTCTGAGACTAACTTGTCGCTGCAAAAGACATTTCGCCATGAAACAGTGGTTTAACTCTGTGGAAAGTATTGGTCAAATGCAGTAGTATAGTTTGTTGGAGGGAGCGAAGAGTTGTACAGTAAAATGGGGTTTAAAAGTTTAAAGACTGTAGTTGTTGCTGGTTTTCTGTACAGTTTGTTGTCAGGAGGTTTTCAAATCGTGGCGTTTCAAGGAGTTTGGTTTGGTCTATTAAATCAAATTATTGGTTTCGTGGTTTTCTGTATTTTTAATTTTAATTCTGTTTTAGTAATATTTCTGTAATATATTTAAGAACCTCTGAAATATGAAACCTTTATGATTCCATTAATAGTACATGAAAGACTTCATGTAGTTCATTTTTCTTTGGATTTTTCCTGATATGGTTGTTCAACGAACTAAAATTATAAAAACAGAGAGTAATGTAAAAACAAATCATGTTGATTTCGTAATATAACTGCTGATTTCCAGGTTTCTTTTTTGTTTTCAATATATTTTGTCATTTTAGTTTGAAAAACATCTCAAGAACGTATATGATGAAACTATATAATGATTCAGAAATCGATCTTATTCGTAAACTTGTGGAAAGTAGAATCCAATAATAGTGATTTAGTTAAGTCAATTTTATGGAATATTTTATTATATTTACAAACACATTTAGCCTACATAATTTTTACAGCATTAGTTTAGATTTTTTTTTTATCTTTTTTTTTCAAAATTATAAGGAGATTCAGCATCTATACATATCCGGTACAGTATATGAGTACAACATAGAGGCATTTATATACCACTCTCTGAAACAATAAAAAATATAGAATAAGGGACTGTGAAGTACATACAAGTTCATCAGCATATTATGTAAAAACATTTTTCTATCACAAAACTTTATTTCTTATTTCATTTCAATTTTTTTAACCGCTAATGAGTTACCAAAATTGTAATGAGCGGAGACAAATGTAATGCTGAAAAGATCATACAACTTCTCATGAAATATTCTGAATGAAAATTAGCTCAAACTTATAATGGGATTGTAATTAGATTTGGATGAACACACAACTTTCTAACACACACTGATTAATCCATTGCATAAATTAAGAAATTATCCTTAAAGTTATGAAGCAAATCTCTTCCCTTTACTTATTATATCAGATGCTCGTATCATAAAATGAAATGAAGAAAATTTCGAAAGCGTATAACATGAAATTCCCATTTCTCTTATTCTGGTAAAACAGGAGTTTTGATCATATAATGACGAAAACTTAAATAATATGCCGCTAGTAATAATATTTTGGACAATAACGAGGTTTTCTCTTAATTTTAGCTTTTCAGTGATTTGATCTTTGAATAACTTCATGACTTTTTTTTTTTTGCAAGTTATTAAATTTGAATGGCTTTCTTGAACAATCCTCATGTTGTTAAATCATTGCAATGATTTTGATGTGTATTTTACTTAATATCATGATGAGTTAAATCCTTTCGAATTTAGAATAAATCTACACATCAGATTGCTGTATTCTATGTATTCAATTTCTATGAATTCCTTAATGTAAAATGTAACGTAACAAACTTTAGTTTTTATGCTGTGTACTATTAAATTTAACTAAAAAGGGAGATTACAATATCTTAAAATTATTACATTAATCACTATTAAATTTATTATTACGACTCATCTTGAAAACATTTTCGAAAAGACAATAGAACATTTTATACAAAAAGAACATTAGCAAACCTATTCATTCTTTGAAAGCTCTTTTGAGCTGTAACTTTGAGAGGAATGTGGCATCTCAGATGTAATTTGTTATTTTTACTCCCCCCCCCCTCTCCCCCACTGGCTTGTTTCTTTTCTTAATAGCGTTGAATCTCTCAGGAGTGATTAATGATTCTCGTATGATTTGCTGCAGCGTCCCTATATGACCATAAACATACTTTGCGATGAAAAATATTTCAATATTCAAAGAGGAAATATTTGAAAATGGTTATTATAACAATAGAAATATTTAAATATTGTTTAGTGTTATGTACAATCGTGAAAGATATAGCAGATTTTAATCTTCTGATATGTGAAGTTTAAAAACATTCAAATGAGATTAAAATAAAATTATCATAAAAGTAAACAAATTTATCACAGGAAAGTAAGAACTAGGTCAACTATTATATAACCAAAGCATCAGAAGTAATTTTATGTGATGATGTCGGTATTCCAATGCCATGATTATTTCAAACCTCCAGTGAGGTGTTTAATTATTTTTATTGACGAAAATTTGTCAATAAATGGCAGCAGCTGATGGAAACTAATAAGGGGTATATTCTTTTGACTGTTTTCTCTCAGTTTTTTTGTTGCCACTTATTTATGATATAATGCTTTGGCAATAAAATACGGTCTTAAACTTCCAAAAATAGGTATAATTTCTCACATTTTCAACTAACAAACTTTAGTCTTTATCAAGAGAAATTTTAGTCTTTATCTTGATAAAGACTAAAGTTTGTTAGTTGAAAAGTTTAGAAATTATACCCATTTTTGGAAGTTTAAGACAATTTTACTACCAAAACATTATGCAAGAAACTTCTAGCCTCAGAAACAGTATTTATGATATCTTTTGAAAATATGTATAGCTGCAACGCATTAAACATTTTTGACATAGATATACATAAAAAAACTGACAGTAGCATCCCTTCAAGAGCATTTACAGGTTTCCACATTGCAAAATGCTTATTTTGTCAAAACCATACAAAATAACAAACCGCACTCATCGAAAACAACTTTCAACCCATTCCTCCAAAACTTCTGCGAATTCCTCCATTTTCCTAATTTGCTCATTCGCTGATTAAATTTCACAAAACGTAATGTACCCTTATAACTCCAAATGGCCATTTATGCCTTTGCTCCGAAGAAAAGGAGGGCTGAGGGAGGTTGAAAAACGTTCTTTCTGGAGAGTGTCATCCAACTTCGCCCGTTTTATCGTCAGTAGATTAAATTAGCTGTCTTCGCATTTTCTTTCATATTATGGGGCATATTTTCTCTTTGAAAAGGCTCTTACATCTTCCTTAGTGCCTCATTTGGTATCATGTGAAAAGAGGTTGTGTATGTAGTTTTGCAAGGAAGAGAGGGAGGGACAAAATAACGACGGGAAATGGGCGAAATTCGATTTTAGACATGAGATGTTTTTAACTGGTGGAGAATGGTTGTATACGTTGTAATTTGCAAGCTTTTATTGATGTAGTGATTTGAGGAATCGTACTTTACTACTGAAGATAAATGAGTTTTTTTAAATTACATATTTTTAATAGTAAAGTGTGGTTACTGTTGCATTATTGAAATGTACCTCCGTTAATATTAAGATGGTTTTACCCCTAGCTGTCGATACAACAATAAATACTCAAATAAAAATTTGAGCAGGTGTGGGAACCGAACCCGACTGCCCAAATTTTTATTTGTGTATTTATTGTTGTATCGACCGCTAGAGGTAAAACCATCTTAATATTAACACTGTATATTGTCCCCCTTTGCCTTCTCTAAATATTAAAATGTACCTCCATAACACGTGTATTCTTATTCTGTAAGTTCAGTCGAAGGAATTTAGATACCATATTTGATACCATTTATTTATTACATACCATTTACATGCCATATTAGAAGAACGTTAAGGCAACTTTTATTTCACTATAGAATACCATATATAAAAAAGTTTGACCCAGACCTTATTCATATTTAATCGCACAAAAGGTCTCTCTGTCCATGGTGTGATTTGACCATCCAATTTTTTACTATTTGTAATTTTGTGAATGAAGTTCATTCATAAAATTGCAAATAAGTTGGAAACGGGACGGTAAAATGGGACCTTGGACAGCTGGCTTTACAAGTAATTCAGTTTGTCAAATTCTCACTGAATTTATATTTTTCAATTTACAATACGTCATTTTCATTTCTTCTCTTGGTCATCTATGTCATGCTTTACAACCAAATATAGTTGTTCCATAAACTATTACGAACAACTTTTAACTCCTACAATTCACCAAACCATAAACACAAATTGAACAAAACAGGATCGGAAACATCACCCAGTAACACACCCATCCAACCCCTGAAAACCAACTCTTTCTCTCTATAAACCTCATCTGGATAAACTCCAAAGACGATTTGGGATCATCCCATTCTGTTAAGATTGAACGCTCCATCAATCCAGCACCAGTGTATACGTATAGTCTTCTCAAGTCATTTTCTAATAAGGCGTGGAAGAGAAGATTTGATAAATATGCTGCCACTTGCATTTGCAGGGAATGTCAAGTGTTGATTAATTCTACACTATTTCGTGGTTCTGGGAGTTTGAGGGATTTCAAAAGAGTTGAGTGTATATATAGGTGGGAGATTCAGTCAATCATAGGGTTTCGGGTTGGCAGTCTGGAATACTGTATAACCACCGGGAGATTTGATTAGTAGAGTTTTTCAATAAATTAAAATCAGTTCTTTTCATATATCTTCTGATTATACCATCTCATCACCAGAAAGAAAAGAAAAACATAATGTGAATAATGAAAAATTATATTATTATGTTCTAGGTATAGATCCGTAGTAAAATACAGACTTTTTAAATTATGAATAATAATAAACTGTGTTTGAAGTCTGGATAAAAGCTAACGATGTTGGCTGAGCTGAAAAATAGATAATATTCTGTATTTTCATTGTGGATTTCAAACGAATAGTGAAAAATATTGAATACTAATGAATTCATTTTCATTAGAAAAATACATTATTTTTATTTCAGCTTTATGAACGAAACTAGAAAATAAAAAAAAATACTTACTTCAAAAACAAAACACACACGAATTGAAGCAACATAATCCTCAAAACCCCATCAAACTTTCCCATAATGTTTGATTATTCTGTTCACATCTGTTGCTCCGCCTCCGTAATTATGATCCTTGTTCCATAGGGGGTATCATAACAACATTAAATGCTACTCTATTCAATAGTCTCATGCTAGCGGTTTACAAATTAGTACTCTCTGCATAATATCATGGAGAGGCCTAACTATATATATGCTTGGTTCTGTACAATTCTAAATGCGATGCATACGTTTTGAACCAACGGGGAATAAAGTTTCATTACATGTTGACAAAGCCATTTATTAAAATTCTGTGTTTGAAGCTGCAAGATGTACAGGGTGACTGAGAAAGTGTTTTGTATAATGTTGAATGGTTGTTCATGCTGTCACTTTATATAGGGAATTGTGTTGACGGCGGGTTACTGCATATAGTATATACTGTAAAGATATTATGTAAATTTCAGTATTTATTATGATAATAGTTGCAGTATAAATTTTACTTCGATTTTACTGTCGTATGTATTTTTAAACCTCATTCACTAACTTATTCTTTTATGATATAGTTGTGTTTCATAACAGTTGGATTTCAACATTTTTTCATGTGAGTTTTTTTATATATTATATTGATGTATGGATTATAATTTCTGTTTTTCTATTTGTTGTAGATGACCCTGATGATGAATTTTGTTAAATTTGAAACGTGGGAGGTAGAAATAAATTATGAAAAGAACTCTAAGGCAGATTTTATTTCACAATATGCTGTAAAGCTAGTAAATAAAATTGTACGGCGAAAGGGTTTTCAAAATTACTTGCTCATTGCTCTTCAGATTTGTGTCAATTGTTTACTGTTTTATAGGATACAGTATCTAACAAGAATCATTAAGGTTTTTCAAATTTTTATCTCCTAGGATATCATTCATATTAGAAATAGCACCAGTTTCGCTGTCGAAAATGTTGTGTATTTTCAGCATATTTAATTTGTGGGTTAGCAACAGTATGGGGTTACAAAATTAAGAAACATAATTTCCGTTATTTCGTGTTAAACTAGGTTTTCAGATGTAAGCTACTGATAACTAAAAATATTTTTCATTTTTGAAATTCACACTGCAGATAAAATACAAATTGAAAATGGAAGAAAACAACCTTCTTTTACCCAGTGAAAATGATCTGAAATTTCAGTATCATCTCGATTAATCTTAATAGAAACAAAATTTTGTGGAAATCAACAATGTTGTTTGATTTGCTCTGAATAGAAAACACTTGATATAAAAGTCGCGAACAATGTCACAAACTTTGATCAATCTTCCTCTGTTTTAAAATTTCACCTTTATCATAAACATCATTTACATTGATCGATATCGTTAAAAAACCTTACTAATATCAAAGTAATTATGAGACACCCTGTACAATACATTTCCGTAACAACTCGCTATTAGATTTTAGAGCAGTATATATATTACATCGTATGGAAATTTGTTCTTGCTTCGTTTTATAATATGTATTAGATTTAATCCTCGGTATATGTATCGAGACAATGATGTATCGCTTCTTTGCTGAATAATAAATCATACTTTGATATTATATTCAGCGAGTGTTTGGTGGTATACTATCAGGGGAATTATGGGTGCATCACATAGTCTATAGTCCATGGTTTTCATGATAACAGGAATTTTACTGGTAATAAATTTGTAATTTATTTTTAGTCATTATTCTATTTTATCATTATAGTACTAAATTATGTACATTAACAACAAGAATTACATTATTTTAAAAGTTCAGTAACAGCCCAATATATTTTTATAGGGTTCAGAACTAAAAAGTTATATGAAATACAGTGCAATGTATACTTATTGATATGTTTCAATAAATTTAGCAAAGTTACATAAAATAAAATAGCAGCTGTATGAAAGTTCGTTGCTTTATTTGAACCTAAATTCTTCTTTTTCTGTCTTCGAATATTACCAAAATCGAATATTAAAAATATTGCTTATATATTCTCTTGATAAAGATTAAAGTTTGTTAGTTTAAAATTTGAAAAATTATACCTATTTTTTAAGTTTAAGACCGTATTTTATCACCAAAACATTATGCAAGAAACTTCTTGCCTCAGAAACACTATTACCAATATTAAAAACAGTAAAATATCTCCAGAAATTCAAAACAATCTCTATAAATTATTAAATATTAGACGCTGCAAATAAAGGACTATATTATAAATGAAATGTTTTTAACTGACTACTTTACATTGGAAAAATAAATTAAGAACTGAAATTTTTCTTGTTCTTAATTTATTTTTCCAATGTAAAGTAGTCAGTTAAAAACTTTTCATTTACAGTCTCTATAAAGACCCAACGACATAGTGTAGTGGCATATTTCCTC
This sequence comes from Campodea plusiochaeta, assembly GCA_034698565.1. NCBI lineage: Eukaryota > Metazoa > Arthropoda > Diplura > Rhabdura > Campodeidae > Campodea > Campodea plusiochaeta. The sequence goes on from JAQIWE010001249.1 coordinate 14,649, forward strand.
TAATACTCATCAGTTGAATACTCCAAGACGAGAGGTATAAACCGAGGAAGACTGTTAGGTGCTTTGGAGTGTGTACGTAAATAAATTCCCTTAGCAAATCCTCTGCTAATAACGTGTTGTTGACTTCTTAGCTCCCTCTGTGTTTCAAACTCTTAATATGACTCCCTCAAGCTACTTCAAGAAACTTACGTTGAGACTTCACAATAGGAGAAGTACAGTTAACAAGCTCATTTGGAGCTTGGATGCTGTTTGTTCTATGCTGCTAAAACCTGATGTTATTACAATGAGTTTTGTTTATTATAGTTGGTACAGTGATTCTAATTATTTATTAAACTTGGAAAGTTCTGTGAATATTACGTGTTGCACAATTCGAAATTTGAATTTTGTAGAATAATTCATATTGCAATACGCTTTGTCTGCAGGTGTGTTTATGGAGAAGTTTTCTTTTGAAAATGCTAAAAAAAATCTAAATTTAATAAAACTAATACCATGCACTAGATATTCACATTTATATTGTAATTACAGAAATTCTCATTGTTTACATTTCTTTCAAAGTTAATAATATTTTGACCTGGCGTGTTAAACGAATCAGCTAGGGTCAGTAATGTAACGTTTTACTTGGAGTTAAACTTAAATTAAAAGAAGTCTCATCTTAAAAAACTTTCACGTTAAAATTAAATCTTCAAGAACCAAAATTTAGCAGATACACTGAAACAAATTAACAATGGAACAAGCATCCACCCCTGTACGAATCCTTCGTTATACTTAAACTTTAGTACTGCATTAACCCTTATTTGAACCCTTTTCGCTATCGACCCAGCAGCACCTTAACTTCAAACATTCTCGTGATCACTTCAACTGTTAATGATTAAATATGGCTTTTAAATCTTTACACTTTCCTTTCTATACATCCCATCAAGTAACTGTAATCTCGGATTGGCTTCTGCATACTTGTGCTAAGATTCTATGGAGACAAAGACCGTAGGTAGACAATTTTCGAGGGGTAGAAACTTAAACATATTTTGAAGTACAGAATTGAAATAGTATTTAAAGTAAATGACTTATACAAATATGAAATATTACAACTGGAGATACATTTTTAATTCATGAAAATGTAAGTGTGTTTCCAAATATGACACTGTTTTCCTATATTTTTAAAATAATAGCGCGTAATATTTCGATAGAAAAAGTAGATTACTTTTTACAATATTCCAGTTACACTTTGCAATTCAAAATTAGTTCAGTTTTTGACATTATACTAACTTTAGAACCCTTATGTTTCTCGAGTAAAAACGCCCTTAATTCTCGCACTGGTTCTTCATTATACACCACTTTACCGCTTCACTGCTTTCTTGCTATTTCCAGCACTTGCTTCTTTGCACTGTAATAAGTATTTGCTTCTCTTGTTCACAGCAGACAAATAGAAGAAGAGTTAGAGGCTTGGAGTAAAAGGTGGAAGAACGGAATTCAAGTAGTTATTTTCAGTTAAAGAAGTCAGGGGGAAAATAGGGCCGGTAGGTACCGTGGTTATATAGTGGAATTCAGTTGTAATTGGGCCAGTTTCACGGTCAAATGTTCAGGGTGAAAAACTCATCTAGTTGTTGAAGAAATCAATAAGATTAGAAGTCAACCAAGGAAGATTCCTACTGCTCCATATTTGCAACAAACTGAATTCTACTACTTTAGTAACAGCGAATAATAATTCATATCAAAATTATGGATTAGACCACTTCAAAACACAATAAAATACTGGATTGACTTTTCGATTGCTATATTATCATGCAAACATTTTCAAAAAACAATATGTTGAGAAAGGGAAGAACATATGTTTTTTTTTTTGAAAATGTTTGTTTGATAATAAAGCAAAGGAAACGTCAATCCAGTATTTTATTGTGTTTTGAAGTGGTCTAATCCATAATTTTGATATGAATTATTATC
>JAQIWE010001250.1:0-16584 GCA_034698565.1 Campodea plusiochaeta
TTTTTAATTCGTTATTAATGCGACATTAAATTAAAATATTAATATGAGTATTGTTTCCATTTCTAGAATGGAAGCATGGTTTTCAATAATACCAATAGTGAAACTACTGTATGTTATATTTTTTTTATTAATTTTATTTATTGATTATGATTTATTATTATTTCGAATTTAATAAAAACGAAAATCTTGGTTCTAGTAATAATTTGCAACTATAAGATTAAATTTAATGGATTTACAGAATGTCGAAATAACAAAAATGTTATTTTGTCTTACATAAAAATATAAAACATTAACAAATCTATACTGAAAATATATAACTTATATTTCCTAGAATCCATTACAAATGAAATTTATTAGAATTAACTTCTTTATTCTTGGTGAAAATATAAATTACCTTGTATAAATGCAAGAATTTATTGATTCCGTTTGTTCTGAAATAAAACAATAAAGATTGCCTATTTATTAAACCTATTATTATGCAGATAGGTATTTTGCTTTCATGTTCAACATTACGTGAACATGTGAACCTTTTGCAACTATTATTTATTGTAAGGTTAACAGAGACACGAAGGTTTTAAAATATTTTGAATTCACAGAAATATATTTTCAACATTGTGATTGATAGTAGGTAGTACAGTAGAAAGTAACACCCTATTCTGTAATTATAATTTTAATGCTGTTCTTATGTTGCAACATTAATTCGAGAAATATATTGAATTCGAAATAATTTGGTTGCCGTGATAAAGTTAGAACCTTTGCAATCTTCAGAATTCAGAATTAAGTCCTCTGTTATGAAAATCGAATAATTGTTTATCATTATTAATTATTACTGTTTTATATTAAAGTAATAAATAATACGTTATGTTTACCTATGCTACCTTTTCCTGCAGGTAACACAAAGTAAACTAGAAGTTATTACAATGTTTCAATAAAATTATTTATACAGTTTTCTTTTTATAAAATAACTATTTTATTTTACTATCTTCATTAAAATAATATCAAAAATATTTTATCATTATTGTCAATTTGTCATTGCAATCTAGAAAGGACATTTCTAATATTTTAAAATATATCATACAATCTCCCCTAAAAATAAATCACGTACTTCCTTCTTTACCAATACATCAAATTTAAAAATCAAGATTTTCTCTCCCCACAAAAATCTGTTTTGCATTCTGTTTACAGCATCTAAGTGTGAATCGTTTGTATATACCTATCCCTATATATACACCACCCTTATATATACTATAATGATTTGAAGGGTTGCTTTGAATCGAGGGAGCAACATTTGCAATATTCCTTCTTACTCTTCAACCAGGTCACGTTTGCGTCCCAGCTTTACGGTCTTTTAGCTTGCTTTTTACATCCCGGAATTATTTGAGAAAAATGTCATAATATCCCTATCATCCTGCGGCCATTGAGCCTCTTGACTGTCAAAATTAATGAGAAAGCCCTACTTCTGTGTACGAGCACGTCGTCAGTAACAGCCTCTGAGGGAGGGAAGATGCCACGTTGCACCAACATTGCTACTACCAATAAAAATGCATTAAGGGGTAGCTGAGTAGAATACTTCTGTTTTTACTTGGTATACGATTAACCATTCATTTCCATATCGTTTGATTGGGGAGAAAGAAAGAAAAAGGAATGATAGGAAATGATACATAGTTGCTTTTGGGGCCGACTGGGGACAATTGCTGATGGGAGGTGTACGTGTGTTTTTGAAGGGGGTGGTGGGGAGGAGGGTTTTGCATATTTCACGATAGAGGATGGGGTGTTGTCTAGTAGGAAATAAAAATGGGGTTTTCGTGTTTGGTCGTTTATACTGAGTTTAAATCTTTCAAAAGGGGCAGGGAGGGGGATATTTTTAATAGCAGGTTATTGTAAATTGTGATATAAAAAACGAGCAATATGATTTGCAGTAAGAAACAATTAATGCTGATGATGTTCATATTGATAAATGCTGATTATACTTCATTCATTCAATATGTACAGTGAGATGTATAGAATGATCTATTGATTAAAAAATAATTAATTTCTCGAATCGAGTTTTTTCAAAATTTACTTAACTCGCTTTTATATAAATCTTGAAAATTCTGGTGAAGTTTCTTTGGTAAAACGTAACTTTAAATTCCACTAAATTTATGTTTTCGTTGACTTGTTTAAATACCTAAAAGTAAATAAATACCTAAACTGTTACTTCTTTCCTTGCACAATTTATATTAATGCAATCATATATTGCTTTCAAAAAACAAATAATCTAAGAAAACAATCGATCAAGGGAACAGAAAATCGAAACAGAAATTATCCCGTTAAAATTACCAACAAACAAAACAATCTTCAAGATCTACCTACTTTATTATTTCCCATAAAATAACGTTCTTTCCTTCGTACTCATAATTTGAATTCTCCAATTGATTATTCCCTTTTGTTTTTCTAAAGATTGCCAACTGCCATCTATTATCGTTTTGAGGAAGTAAAAGTTGTGTGTTTCGAGAAGTATACATAGCGTGACGAGGGTGATGTAATTACCAGAAAGATGCAATAGAGTTCCTTCAGGAGTGTCAATTCATTGACTTCCTAATAGCATCAAGTTTTGCCTCTTTGCTCATAGAGAAGTCTGCTTTTAATTCCTTGCAAGATGCAAGAGTCGTTTGGTTGAGTCCTAAACCCCCCAGGATATGGGCGTCATTTAAGTACTAATTGCAGTTTTATGGAATCTTGTATTACGGTCGGAGGACGGGTGTATCTTCATTCTATGTGTACGTCTCGCAAGATAATTCCCCTGATACGTATCAAAAGCGTTGCTTATCTCCTTCCAAGTTTCTTTAGACGAACTTTGGCTCATTGTGGCAAAGTACAGGAGTCTTCGCAGAGCCTATTAAGTTGTTGGCAGAGAAAAAGCTCAAGAGGTAGAAAGTAATGCCACTGAAATCTTGTTTTGGGGCCACAAGCACTATGAGATTTGTTTTTTCTACTTTTCTTAAATGATGTTTCTTACCCCTCGAGATGAGATTTTCAAGTTTAATGTGCTCTTCTCTAAACATCTTTGCTTCTTTTAATAGTTTTGCTTGAGTGTATAAAACTCTAAACGAAGATGTGCTTGTTATTGCGAAGAGCTGGCTATAAAACTATATTCCTTTGCTGCATTTATTGTAAGAGTATAAGTGAGAAATAAGAGTCGGAGGTTATCCACGAAACTCAGAAACTTTTGATTACAGTCATATCTAAGTAGAACCCAAAGTTCTTCCCATGTATACGCCATATTGAATCGGGTAGTATAGCTACACAGCAAGGAAACATTTTGTTAATTACATAAATGGAAGACGGAGAGATGAAAAATAATTAAAACGAAAATTGGCGTCTTCAAAATATTGGTGATGGGGGAACTATACAAAGATTGCATTGCTTCACTTCTTATATGAATGAGCAATGAAGGTATTCAGAGAATAATGGTGCAGAAAGTTCCTGTGATTACTCATTCTTTAGTTTTTATTAAATGTGGAAATTGTCTAATATTGAAACTATTTTTTTATTATAAGAATTATTTAACAATTTTTAGATCCATTCAGAAATATAAACCTTAACTAATTAGCATTACAACAACTCTCTGACAAAAAAATGCAATGATTTAAAGAAAAGCAATGATTTTAAGAAAACTATATTACTTTCAAGTATTTAAATAAAAGCATATATTTTCCAGATATTATTTTCAATAGGTCGCTTTAAAATAACTTATTGATGCCAAAACCATCCTATTTACCAATAATTCTTACTCTTAAATATCCGACCATAACAAATTAACAAAGTTGAATTTGAGGGAAATAATTACGATGAAGTTACAAATACTGTAAAAGTATACTTTGGTTCCATGTAAAAAGAAAACTTCAGTTTTTATAAAATAACTATGCTGAGGATCAAAGATTAACGACCAAGTGTGAACTACTAATTTTCTAATTTTAAAATGAACTATTTAAAATATTTCAGATGTCATTATATTTCGTTTGCTCAATTGGAATTTTATGTTATCTTGTAAAAAATATCTTGCGTATTGTAAGGGCAGTAAAATTGTTTAAAATTTGAATAAAATTTAAATATCTTCGAACAATTTAGGTATGAAATTTATTATTGGCAAAAGAAAAAAAACTCTTACCTCCTTTTTATTATTAAAACTGAAATTGAATTGGTTGAAAATTGAGGTATATATAACAACCGATGATCTTGTTTCTTTCTCTGGTATTTATTTCTCTTTTTATTATCAGAGTTTATATTTCTATTCTTCTCTTTTTCTCTTGTCGTGTCGTGGAGTTGCAAGCAGTTCATTATGTATCTCCATCCCCCCACTCTAAGGGGGGAAGAGGGATCTTTAGATGCCGCATCAAGGCGCAAAGTTGCTCCTTAACTGATGCTTAAGCGAAAGAGAAGGAGGGAAACGAGGTTTTGCTCCTTGAATCCTCAATGAACAGGATGGCCAGAGAAACAACATAGTAAAAGAGAAACTTCTCGGCGGGAAATGGTTTGCGAAAGAACGGTAACCACTCATTCACAGATTCCTTGAGGAGTTAAGAGTGGATTGGAATGAAAGAGTTAACAAGTGTTGCTCTATTTAGGTCCGTGTGAGTTGGACGGTATGATATTCTGGATAGATGTACTATCCTGTTTGTCTGACAGGGATTATTGGAAAAATTGTTGACTAATATAAAATGCACTGAACTAAGAAAATATGAAATGATTTTTTACGCTCTCATTACAGTGTTTTCTCTTAAATAAACTCCTCTCCTACACCATCCGACTTCTAGACGAAGGTATCTTCACGTTTCTAAAACTAGACACCGCATTTTGCTAACATTTCTTCGATTTTTGACCCTTTTCAATTACCAAATTAAAGTGCTATATTTTAATATAAGTGCAGTAAAATTATATATAACATATATTGTTCAAGAGATATGATATTCCAAGCGATTTCCCACTTCCTGTTATTAAAACAAATAAAACCTTATTTTATTCGGTTTGAACGGATTAATTAATTGCCCATATTTACCAGTAAACTAGAAACTGTATCAATATCTATGTAACAGCGAAGTTTAGTAATAGCAGCAAAGTTAGTTTTCTGAGATATCCACATCCTCACTGACTTTTTTAATGCCTTTGAAAAATCCGTTTACAGTTAAACCAGCATTTTCATTTTCTTCCTTCTTTTCTCTACCTCTACCTATTTCATGGTAGATAAACCCCACAAGATGCAACTTACATAACAAAGAATGTTTCTTATCCATGTAAATTGTTAATTAGCTCTTAAATGACCATAACATCGTTTGCAACTAAATCTACGCAACTGATGTAAAAAGTGGTAGGAAATTACTGCCATCTTTCGTGGGATTGAGAAAATATTGTTTAGGGAGGAATTAAATTAAGAATGAGCAACCACTTTCGACTCCAGGGATTACTAGAGGAGGTTTAGGATGCAAATTCTTTTATCTCATTTCTTTCTCTTTATTTCCTGAAAGACGTGTGGTGGTCTTTGAGTTAAGTCTCTTGAAAAAAGTCGTATTTCCTCATGTCTAATCTCAGAAGAAAAGAAAAAAGACAGCCATTTAAAAAAGGAGAACAATTATTCTTAAATTCCCATTTGGTAGGGTACGTAACTCTTGTGATCAAGAAAAAACCAAAGAGAAAAAGCGTTAGGGGAAAACATGAGATATATAGTGGTGTATTATTGAGGGTACACTTTATAGCTAAGTAAAGCTTCATTCTCTGGCTTGCAAAATCAGGAGTTTCAGAAGATTTGGTTCTTCTGCAAGCATAGAGTTTTCCAATAGAGTTTGCGTCACCGTTTGTTACCTTCAATGAGGTATAATTTAAACAAACAGCAGATAGGATTAAATAAAACCATAGCTTTTGTGGAAATTAACTGTTATAATTTCTGAATTCTGATGTCAATAGTCAAAGTTCTAAGAAAATCAGTACTTTCGTTAAGTTCAGTTATAAAAAACTAACAGTTATTGAGTTTACCAATTTAGAAGACTACAGTATCCATGATCTTGCTTTTATATTGCAATTTAGGAAAAAAATTGAAAATGTATTATTTTAAATCTAATTTGATTTTTGTTTGTTTAATTTCAGCAAGATGTTTCGCCATGTTCTGGGGGAGTGGGTTCTTCTGCTCTGATGGAATCCCGAGAAGACAGCCCAGAGGGCGCCATCAACCTCTCCACGTCACAAAGACCGTCTGCTTCCACTACACCAAGCGAAAGTTTAGCAGATTACGAAGAAAACGAAACGGTAAGTCCATCTGAATAACCCAGAATTAAATATGAATGGTGATTCTTTATCCCAACCAGGAATATTGCATGGTAACCAGGATAGTTTCAGGATATGGTATTGGTACAAAGTTCTCTCCAGATTTGTTTGAACTGCCGTCAAATTTGGTTGCGTTTCATGTGTCTGTATGAATTTCAAACATCTATAATCTTATATCGTCAGACATCAATTCATTGTAGAAATTGCAAAATAGTTTTTCCAACATAAATTGACTAAAAATTAGTACTTACGACGTTAGATATAGGTAAAGTCTGATGCTCCTCAAAACTGGAACGTAACATGGTGTTCATTCCTTCTCTGTTTTCTTGAAAATTAACTCACGAGTCATATAGGAGTCATTCATAATGTTCGCTGAAGAACAACAGTATAGTTGAAAACCTAGTAATATCTAACTCATTTCATATGATGATATAATAAAGTAACATAAGTTAAAATAAAGTTATACTGACCATGAAAGCTATTGTGAATTAAAAAGAAAATAATTGAAAAAACGTATGTAAATGTAAGAATCCAGAACCCTAAGAGTAAATTAGAGATTCAAAAAATTTAAAAATACAGTTTATATGTACCGTACGTATAATGCAAATTTTTATGAGCTTTCCATTAATTCATTACTGTAATATTGTAATATTTTCGTTAGTTTTTAAGAAACTGGAATGCACTAGTTTCTTTACAAAATAAAAATATCCTCAGAGACTTCCAGACATGCATCCACAAAAAATATGACATCTTTTTATTTCTTGAACTCATTAAATCGCATCATTTTGTATATATTTCGTTTTCTCTGCTCCAGTAGCAGTGGTATGTCCTTTATGGCCTGTAGTAGCAGTAGTATATGTATACTACAGTATATATTTCCCTCTGAAAAGTTTTCAGAGCTCGTTTGGAAGTTTGTCCATTTGTGATCTTTCCACATGCAGCATCAGAATATTTTTGTCGTTGTATGTGTTGATCAAATGGTAATGTATACAGGAATAATGGCGATTGTTTGAGAGAAAGAAGTACCTGAATAATGCCACTGCAGAATGAGACTCAGCGAGATTCAGCATTTAGATGCACTCAAACCATGAATAAAACGGTCAGTAGTTGCACCAACTTACTCCTTACAGTTTGCAAAATTTAAACAAAGATTTTTTGTGCATAAGTTTCTACTTTAATGTTTTCGGGTATGCCATAAAAGTCAGAATTGTTTTAAGAATGAGAATATTTACTTTTCGTGCCAAACTACAGGACGTCGTCATGCCAATAATATATTGAAAACAAAAGCGTTACATTATACTTTCATAAAGTATTTGGCACTGCAATGAATAACGACGAAGTATATTTGGCACTACAATCAAGAATATTGTTAAAAGTTATAATGTGATTACATTATATTTTATATATGTTTGTTATAATAGAGCAGAAAATTAAGCAAGGATTTCTGGTATTTTTTTGTATGAGAATGATAGGGCTAGTTTAGATTTTATGCTTTATACGCGAACATTCTAAAATTCCCAAATGAATTGACTTTACAGGTGTGAATGAAATAGAAATGATGTGCATCTTGAATTTGTTTAGAATTTCTGAAAATATTAATAATATTAACGCTTCATTCATAATTTTAAACTGTTTTTAGTAGCTTCTGGTGAACAATAATGTTTTCAAACTTTTTTATGGATACGAATTCTTCAGCTCGATTCCAAATCCATAATTCTAAGTTTCATTATGATAGCCATAAAATAATTAATCAAATATTCTAAGATAATTATATAAAATACAACAATCGATCACAAGCAACACTTTATATTAGTTTTCCACTCCCCATTTGCCTCTTCATTTATGAAAACCAAACTGTCTGAACCAACTAGGGCGGGGAACAGTTTTTTTTCCTTGACACGAGTATATATAAGAACACAAAGCTGCAATTTAATACCTTCTTCTTTTACTTTTTTCTTTCTATTTTTCTAATGGCACACGTCATCAATGAAATATATAATGTATGTATACCCTCAAAAGTTAACGTCTTTTTAAGACGTGAAAAGGAAAAGAGGAAAATTTCATATTTACAAGGAAGTTATAATTAGAAGTGAAGCTAATTTTTCATCTTTTGTTTTTCTCTCCATCCGTATCCTTCCTTGGGTCGTATGTCCTCCATTTTAATTAGAGCAGCTTTTTACGAGAAAAGTCCTCAACTTTAGAAAAAAAGACGAAGGGGAAAGAAGACAAATGCCAGGTGGAAACTGCCGAATCTCAAAGTTCCTTAATAGATAATTTTGATGCGAATTAGACTCACAGTTTGGATTTGTCACTTTTTTTCTTCCGATGTTTTTAGGAAGCCTCCGATAGGGTTGCTCAATTTCCAATTTTGCCTGATTGAAATTGTTGATCAAAGTTAAAAAGAATACCAATCTGCTATTGTAGTGAATGTGAAATAAGATTTGGCAGAATTTGAAAGTTTGTAATGTTACAATACTTATTTATCTTCTACAATAAAAGTTGTTTATTATACAATAAAATTCCTCTTGTGATTTTATATAAAGACAACAATAAACATGTCTTTCAATATTGATTTCATGAATACAATAGAATTTAGACAAATACATGAAGGCGAAACAACCTTGTAAATATTCAGTAGTATCTGAAACTCAATATCTCAACATTTATTGATTGCTTTATTATTGCATAGATATTATAAAAGCCAGCAATTTCAATATTTTATCAACGGTCTGCATAAAATAATTCAACTCAGTACTTTTTTTTTTGTTTCTTTTTAATTATTATTTGTAAACATTATAGAACAATTATTCGATTACTCATCCTGTTCAATTGAAGTTAGAGAGTTCTTTTCGTTCAGAACATATCCCGATTTTTTTTCAATATTTTACACAAAATTAAAAGAAATTATTGTTTAGTATTTATATTTAACGGAATTTTTATATATTTCCCAGGGCCACTGCCTTTCTTTTTAAAACTATAATTTTTTTAGAAGAAAAATTATTTTATGTTGTCTTCTGGTAAGCTATATTTAGAAACCGTATTTCAGTAAACATATATTACTATTCATTTAGGTTGTATGAGAGATGTTGTTGGGATTTAGGATGTACCTTTTACAATAATATATTTCTTATGAAAACCGGTATTCTTCAACATGATACCGTATTATTCAGCACTCGTATTCACACTCCAAATACAGTACGGAATTTCATTGTTATAGTTTCGTTAACTTGTCTAAAGTCAATGGCAACCCTGATTTCCTCTGTTACCCGGCATAGACATATAGGAAATTATAAAGTTGTTGGAATTAGCGAACTTTGATTTTATATTTATTTCTTTTCAAGTTATGATGTGTTCTAATGAGGAAAAGGGGGGAAACGTTGTTCACAAATGGGGAAAGTATGCAGGATTCGATCAATTAGAAGAAGGGGATATTTTAGTTGCAGCGACGACTTGCTTTCGGATGTTGGAAGAAAATTGCCTTCAGCAACAATAGATATTGGGAAGCAACGAATTTAAATTAGTAATATTCACTTTTTTATGATAAAACTTTTGACCAAATTGAGTTTACATCAAAAGCAGGTGTTTAGAAGAATAATATGTTTTTTTGTATAAATTGTTTCGTGAAATTTAGTTTTTCCAGTTACCATATTATATTATTTTAAAATATAAAAACTCGTGATGAATAATATCTATTTGAATTCCCTATTTATTTGAAGCAAGTACCATTCAACAAAAACATGTGCTAAAATAATATTTGAGAACAGGGGTAAAGGAAAGCTATGATTCAGCATGAGTTTCTTCTCTTCCCCACTCCCTGAAAACTATATCTGAAAACCATTTCACGTTATCACCTGACTTGTATTTATTCAATAATATTTCTCTCAGAACACTGTCATATATACCCTTTTTGAGTTTTTTTAAGTTTATAAAAATTATTTTGAATTAAATTTAGACTCTTTTATATACAGGGTAGGCCAAAAAATGACATCATTTTTAAAAATGGAATATTTTCTGAAATATTAAAGCTAGAAACTTGGTTTAAAAATCAATGGAAGAAGAATCGTGTTTTCATTCTAGAAATATATGTTTTTACAATAATTGGGGTAGTATTATGGCTGCTACTGCCATATTACTAAACAGCATCCCAAATAAAAGCTGTCAGCAACAATATACATTAACAATTTGAATTTTTCAAGGTAAGTGAACAACAACGTGATTGATTTTTTTTTTTAAATAAAATCTTATTCCGATTTTTATTAAGAATGATTGAATATAATATGCCCTAGAATTTCATAATAGTCTTTGAAATAGCAGTTTGTGAATAATCTCTATCCATGATACCACTTCTGACCGGTAATACGACGAATTAAACACTGCTTTCTGTCATATGTATTTATAAACATAATATTTTCTGTCATTTTAAAATTTACAGAGAAATGGAATTTTTAATAAACTGTCAATTGCAACAATTATTTATGATACATTTTAGTAGCTGCCGTAATACGGCTCGGATTATTATAAAACCATATATTTTCAGAAGCAAAATCGGATTCTCTTTCCATTTTTTTTAAATCCAATTTCTAGCTTTACTATTTCAGAAAATATTCCATTGTCAAATTGGATGGTGCCAACCCGTGTCATGTTTTTTGGTCTACCCTGTATATCTTTAGAGAAGAATGAATGTCAAGGATTCAATGCCCAACTGTAAATGGCAAAGAAAACAAAACTGTAACTACATAGATTTGAAATGCACCTTCAGTTTAATTGAAATAGCATATTGTTTACCTTACACACCTCTATAGATGGTAAACGAAGTGCTGAAGAAAATAACTAAACATAAAAAAGCAGTAAATTTGAGAGGAAGAAAGCTCACTTCCTTACTGGAGATCAACAAAATAATACTTGATGTATAAACTCGCATTTTGCTCTTCCTGTTTAGTGTTTTCTCATAGCACTGTGTAAAAAATGCATAGTGTACTGATAACATAATAATTATCTTAACACACATTTCATAAAGAAACTATAAACTACAATAAATGTCTTTCGTGGAATGTAAGTCAATATTGTTTTCCTATTCTCTCAGTCGGTATTATCAACATTTTAATATTATAAGACTACAGCATTTTTATGTACGTTTAACTTATACAACAAAATTTATTTATCAGTTTTTGTGCGACCTCTTTGATCTACCGACAAAGTAAATAATAAGATGAAATTTCCCTTCAAAGACATATTTACAATTCACAAACTATTGTCAACTTCGTGGCGCCATTAACAAACACTATCTTTCCTATCGTGCGCAAAATGGGAGACAATAATAGATTTCATGATGTTGAGGGAACATTTTTGTCCACATATATTATTCATTTAATAGCATATGTACTATATTGTACTGCTACTTGTAAATTGAATTGTCATTTACTGTTCGTTTGTCATTTTTGTAATAAATTTGGCAAAAAGTCTCCCCAATAAGACGCTTTTTACATTTACTTTGTATCGTATTATATGAAATTTTTATAGACATGTTTATTATTACATGAAGTTTAAAGTACTTCATTCGCCGTAAATAACATCAGAGAACTAAAAATAAAAAATTAATGATAATATTTTATGTGAAATGACAAATGAAAATTCTGTATAATAAAATAATCTTCGAGTTTCAGAATATGTGAATTAGAATTTATTATACTTTCATATTAGATACGAGAATAATTTATATTATTAAAAAATAAATTCTTATTGTAATTTAAAGAGAATATCGTTCTTAGTTTTAAATAATTTATTTTTATAAGTATCTGCGAACATCAAATATTTCAGCTGTAATCATGCAAACAGTTACTGTAGTAAATATAAGGCCGATCTGCAGTAGTTCGTTCAAAAATCTACTTTTCAAACTCCTTTTAGATTCACTGCAATCACTGGCAACTCAAATTATGAAAAATGTTTTGTTCTACTGTTTTTTATGGAATAATTGCTTTCGCTGAACCACCTATTAGAAAGAATATTTCTTTAAAATTGACCTTATTTGAAAATTTGTCAGTAACATTACATAACTACAGGTAAACAGCTCTGCTATATTTCTTACTAAACACTGGATATCATCTACTGCTACAACTCTAACTTTATGAAACATAGGCCATGATTTAAAAAAAGAGAAGATCTTCAGAAACTAGAAGACCTTGCTGGTATATCAGGATCAGATATAAGAAAACTCTTTTTGACAGGGATTGTGAAATAAAACGAAAAGAGCTTCGGAGGAAACTAAAAAGTATGCAAAATAATGCTGGTTTGAGTGAATTCAGAAGAAATTTTGTTATTGCGCGAAACTGTTATAAAAAATTATGTTCAGCAAAAAGACAAAGCTACTACCGGAAATTGTCACTTTCTATGACTGACAGTAAGTTATTTTGGGATACCATAAAGAAATTACGGTTTAAACCAGTCAATTCCTACACAAAAATTCCAATAGAAAAGTGGGAAGAAAAAATTTCTAATTTATATAAAACAAATATTGATGATTGTAACGATATCGAATGTAGTAATGTTAACGAATGTTTATTTCACGTAAATAATAATCTTAGATCAGGAAAAAGTAATGTTGAATCTGATAGTATATATCATGATTTCACAATTGAAGAAATATCCCGTGCAATATGTAAGTTAAATGTAAAAAAAGCAGTAGGCATTGATGGTATTTCCAACTTGTGTATAAAAAAATTTAATGTCGATTCTGTAGCATTTCTGACTGAAATGTTTAATGTCATTTTGCATAAGGGTCAATTTCCATCTGATTGGGGATTAATTAAGCAGTATCCAATTTTGAAACATGGTGAATGTAGTGAGAACATTAACAGTTACAGATGTATATCAATCATAAATGCACTCCCTAAATTATTTCTGTCAATACTTAACAATAGATTAACTAAATGGTGTGAAGAAGAAGGTTTGTTTGGGGAAGAACAAATTGCATACAGAAGTGGTAAAAGTACTGTCGACTATTTGTTTGTATTAAATTATTCAATGAGTTGTAAGTTTATTAATGACATCGGTATCTAGCTTCGTATGCCTATACAAGAGTACAAGATTATGACCATTGAATTTATAACTATAAATTCAATGTTACCGTATGACTAAATATTGTTTAGATGTAAAATAGAAATATGCAGTTTTCTTGTCTAGCCGAAGGTGACTCTAACGAACGCGTTGATAATATTGCATTCAAGAAAAACTAGAAGAAAGGTTTCATTTTCGATCATACCATCAGGTTTGAAGATGATCTCGAACAAGCTGTAAGAGTGCATGAAGAAAAACAATTGCATTACAATTCTACCGCTGAAAAATATGATTTAAACAGTGTAGAGGTTATCGGATTCACGGATTGTACATTGGTGCCAGAGGAACTTTTACAAATTTCTTCACAGAGAAATTTATAAGAAGATTTGGCCTGCAAAAGAAACTGGTTCAAGAAATTGTCATGAACGTGCTGAAGGACTCCATCCACATCTGCACAACCATATCTTTTCCAAAACAAAAATCTAATCTAAAATATTTTATTGTAATTAATTTGATATTGTTTGTTATTCTGTGGCATCTGTCAATTTACTATATGTAAACAGAGTAAACATATATTTCATCAACGACCTATGTTAGCCTAAATGTTTAAAAAGTAGTTACATACAGCAAACCTGAAGGATATTTATTTGAGAATTTCACTCATGATTATGTTTCGCTTTTTTCTCAAGGTCTCGACCAATCCGTAATTTTCATTTTCATTTCAATAGCCAATCAGATTCGTAGACTGTATAGTGAAAATACACCACCATGCTGTATTTTCAGTTTGGTATTTTCACCTGTTGATAAATGGCAAAGCGAATTGTAAACAACCAATATTTTAAATGCATTTATTACCACTGTTTCAAATGTAAATTCATATTTAGAGTCGTTTTCTAATTTAATATCAGGTTAATTGAATATTGTGATATTATAGTTTGATGACTCAAAGATAGGAGAGTCTGGCCAACTGTAAAAGGTAAGTTTTATTGATTTATATAGTAGATAAATCGCATTTATTTAAGAAATGTGAAACTGAAATAGTAAACCATAGCTGAACCGACTAGCATCAAGGGAAAATGAACAAAGTAGTTTTCACTGCAAATTTTATTACTTTTACAACTAATACTACAAAAGACAGAAATTCTCTAATCGAATACCCCTCGAGCTATGAGTATATCCCATGATTTGCATATGTTTAAAACTCGAGGTATGATCAAGCAATGCCACCGTGCACCATCCTGGGGCACTCGAGGCATTGCTGGATCATAGGTCGTTGTAAACAAATGCAAATCATGGGATATACTCATAGCTAGGTCTTGTGGTATTACAACTGAGAATTTATTGAAGGAACAAACGAACAGACTATTTGATAAAAGTTCTGAGGAAGTTACACGGTATTGTGTTCCATCTCGATTAACATTTTGGTGGAGTTAGCTTCCAAAGTTCATGACTGATCAAGAAAACGTAACTATATAAATGTTCAAAAATTAAAGCAATTTTTTTTATTTTTCTCAAACTTTGTGGAGAACGACAAAATTTCAGATATAACTTTATACAGCCTATGGTAATAAGAATATTATTTCTTGATGTAATATGTTCTTTCTTTTCGGAACTTTTACCCTTCGTTAAAAAGGCAAGTAATAGTATGGCACTGGCTTCCCTAGAAATGTGTAATTAGATTTTGCTTTCACTTTTTATTCCCATAAGAATGCATGAAAAAAAACAAAAAAAAAACGCTAGCCTATCACAGGAACCCAACCAGTAGTCCAGTACCCGGCCTTCTATTACAATATATACTATTCACTTACAAATTTACTAATCAAAGAACTAAAAAAAAAAAAAAAAAATCGCCAAAACTATTCAATCCAAAAGAAAGGTTTTGAGATTATATTAGTCTAATACCTTATGGTATATTATAAAAGTGAAAGTAGAAATTTAGCATGCATATGTTATGAAAAAATATTATGTTCATTGTCTGAAGATTATTTCGGAAAAGAACTCAATTTAACAGAACTTACTCCAACTGGAAAACTCCCACTTCATTTCAACGTAAAAATCAGGAGCATTTTTTAACTTATTGAAAAGAGATGGAAATTCTTTAATTCGTAATTTCTCCCTCACCGTCTCACGATTGTCATAAACCAGACGTAGAAGTTTCTTATCGCCAGTTGCCACAGTCTCATGAACAATATTAAAACCTTCACTATTCTCAAAATTCACATTAGCATTGTGATTTAGTAAGGAGTTAGTCGTTTCATAATGGCCTAAGGTAACTGCAAGCATAAGAGGTGTGCGTCCACGTGGATCAAGCTGCTCCAGGTTGGACTGAAAGGACAATATAAATATATACAGTAAGATCTTGCAATAGTTTTATCAATAAAAATGTACGGTACGGTAGGTGTACGATAATCTATATAAAGTAAAAGCAAGGTCGTAAATGCCTTAGTAAAAGTTGGGATGTTAAAGAGAATAATTCTACGACACGCAAAACTCAACCTAACCTATTGCTAAATTCAGCATGACGTAGACTTACTTGTAAATGACTCCAGTTATTGTAATTACTGAATAATCGGCTTAGATTCTAAAAATGATAGCCTAGCGAGATACAACAAACAGATAAAATATGGTAGGCCTATTTTGAAATTAAATCAATCTACTTTTTACCTTCTTTGTATTTAGTAATTCTTCCAATTTTTCTGAATTATTGATCCAAACATACCAATGCACAGGAAAATCACGTTTAATTTCTTCTACAGAAGGCATCCTGTTATAAACACTAAAAATTTGACCATAAAGTTTTAAATCCAAAAGTTAATAACCAAAAATCTTGTTCACATTAAAAAGAAGGCGCATGATGTTGATGCTAATGTACCCTTTGAAATCAAATGTTGATTTTGATTACTAATATTATTATTTTGTTAAATTTCATTAGTTACAATAATATTTTATTTGTCAATCACTAAAGTCTGCCACGTTAACCAAAAAGAAACATATTTTAACACGTCAGTTAACCAAGTCATTTTATAAATCGTAGACCAGTATTTTTCATTATAGATTAAACCCACAGTAAAGCCTCATTTAGGTGCTCGCTTTTTGTGATACTTTAAGATTCAGTCTTAATCGTAGTTCCATGCTTCCACAACTACGGGGCACCACATGCGGCCACTCCTAGTGCAAGTTCTCTCGCAACGCCATCACTATGGGTAGTGGCGCAATGAAAAAATTAAGGCAAGA
>JAQIWE010001251.1:0-16582 GCA_034698565.1 Campodea plusiochaeta
TACTGAAATAGTTCATTTTCCGTACTGATATTGTTCTCGAAACTACTCATTTTCCGACCAGAATGAAATAAAAAAATATTCATATATTAGGAAATGTTACGTGATTAAGTTCATTTTAAATGATAATAACATTCATGAGCGAGGGACGAGAGTGTAATATTACTACACTATGGTATTATATTTTTATTTCCTATACTTTGTCACAATATTAAACTAATTTATAATCAGTGTAAAAGATCAGAGTGTAAAGTAAGAGAGTCTTTCTACACCCACATTATTAAATTTCCTTTTCTTTTTCTGTTGTCTAAACATATTTTCCTTTGCAAATATATTTTCCATTTTATTCTGCAGTGAGTGCGGATTAATGTCTTCTTTTGCGAATGTCTCCCAAACGGCTCCTCGGGGTATTTGAATGTCTCTGGGTCTTTAGAGACTTTTCTATCGATCAGATGGCACTGCTTCCGAATCGATACACAATAAAACAAACTTGTATAGTATCGTCTCCAACACAGATTGTGGAATTCGAATGCAAGGACAATAGACGAGATTTAAAACAAAGATAATGCACTTCAGTATTGAAGGAAAGAAAAGTTTGCCTGTACTTCTGAAATTCACTCGAACTTTAGGGATGGTCCAGTCCTAAAATTATCATGATAACACAGGAAATCGAAGTTACATTTGCGGTTAAATAATGTTTTAAATTAAAGTAAATTATTAACTGATATATTTACTCATAAATTTACCATAAGGACACACATTAAGGAACATGTAGTTATAGAACATAGGTGTATAATATATTAGGCTTATAATTGTTGAAAATTTTCACAATCTAAAAAATTACTGGGGTTACTATACCGTAATGTTTAGTAATGTTTGACTGTATCCATAATACTGATTTGTTACATATATAATATTTTATGAAGTTTCTCATCGCTGTCATTTTCACATTTTGTTTGAATATAAATAATGGGTGTTAAAGTCTTGGGTAAGTGTATTAAAATTTAATTTTAATCCTCTTCCTGAGCACAAAGTTCCTCTTTAAACGTCCTAATTTTACATTCACAATCATCCATTGGTTGAAATTTAGTTCGTGCCGTCTTGTGAAAGAGCTCATTTGGAGTTTCTTCAAACTTAAAAAGGAATCTTCAAATATTTCCAACTTTTGAATTCAACATTTTCGTTCTTATTCTTCAGACTGAAAGTTGGTGATTCTAATTTGGTTGCCTTGTTTGTAACGTTTAACAAGTTTATTAAAAGAAACTGCATTTTTTGAGCCTTGACTCATAACTGAATAAATTTCCTTTTGTTAGCATAATGTTGAAGATAACAAAAAGGTTGTTAGTACATTTAAATATTTCAAAACGCAGCTCACACGTTGCGTTGGAATTGATGGGGCCTGTACAAGAAGAAAAGTATGGAACAAATTTATCGTTTGCCATTTTTTAAATATTTCTGAAACAAAATATTTAGTATTATAAGATTTTGTTGTTTTTACAGTAGTCATTGATGATCAGGCCAATCATATAAGTTATATAACGCTCGGAACTTTTATTAAAAAGCATTGCTGATGTACAGTATGGATGGTATGTATTCGAAAGATTTTAAATGGAAATTAGTTTGACGACTCTATCATATAGCCTAATCAATAGAAGTCAATTTAGCTCAACAATAGTGTTTCATAGCATTTTGTAAATTCAGTTTAACTTTACAGATAAAAATTAATTCTAACTTTTTTTCTCATACTCCTATCACGCAGTGAATCAAAAGTGTCTGTTTTTGAGCTTAATAATATAACAGCAATTTGTATAAAGCATTGAGTGAGTTCATACATTCATATACATCATTTACCAACATTGAAAGCTCGTTAAAAAATAGAAGTGACTTTTATAGAACACGCTTTTAAAGCATAAATATCCAGTAAGGGCTTTATTCAGCGAACAATGTAATCGACAGCAGAGCAAAAAACTTTTTTCACCTGTGGGAGGCAATTATTATGGTTATAACAGGAAGGAATACGAAATAAGCTGATGAGGGATTATTTTTAAAATAAAATCACAACAATTGTATAGGAAGGCGATGTCGTAGACCGTGATGTTAATTAAAAAAGTGTTAGCATATGTTTCCTTGTGCATTACAAATTTAATCTTCTTGTTGAAGGCAATATTATATTCATAAGCAACTTTCAATTAGCTTTTCGTTGTAAAGAGAACGCTTTTTCTTGAATATAATACTCGAAAGTAATAGAGAAAGTGCCTCCTGTGTATATTTTCGCATTTTCTTGTGATCTCTAAAGAGAATAATTCTCTTATTCAGAGTCATGAATATTTAGTAGTTATACTATGTCTTTTTTTTTCTTTTTTTTTAAAAAAAAGAGAAAGAATTTGGAAGGCCGGCAGTGTGTAGTTAATGAGACATAGGTTTACTCAAATTCAAACAAAAAAGCAAGTTTTTCCTTTTATTCCTTGGAAGACAATGCCGAAGTAATTCTCGTTAGATGTATAGAAAAGAGTTTTAGAATTGTGCCTAATGAAAGACCCATTTTTAAATTACTCTTAGAACTCGCGCCGAAAATAAAAGAGAGACAAAGAATAAGCTAAAAGTCAGAATGAAGAAGTAAACGGCAGAGTTTAAAGGAATGTCTTGCTTTGTAATTATTAATAATAGGGAATTGTGTGGCTTAAGAACAACTTTTCACTAGACGATAAAGTGATGATGAAATTGTTTTTTTGACGAAGAACAACAGTTTTGTATTGAGTTTCTTATTTACAAGCCTTGTTGTTTGTACTACTAACATTTATGTGCTGTGAAGTATAAGTATTTTTAGTCATAACGTATAACATTATGCAAAAGATTTATTTTGCATAACTTATGAACCTAGAAATTAAAGTTCAGATAATGTTCTGAATGCCTGCTTAGCAGTGTTATAATCTGGAAATAACTGTATACGAATATTCCTTCGATTCTGTATACTACCAACCACATAAGTAATTGTATAGTACTCCACGGCAAACGCTATAGCCGAAATATTTTCGTATTAGAGGAAAACCACAGACTATCATTTACCTGTAAAGTTGGTTCTATTTCTATTTAAACGTATTTTAATGGAAAATTGGGCTTTTCATTTTCCTAATTATAATCTGCAAAAAATATTATTGTTCTTCTTTATCCGGCAGGAAAATATAGTGACTATTATCTTCCATAGCAGAAATGACGACAGATAAATATCTCGTTTACTGAAAAGGTTTCTTGAATCCTTTTCCAAGGCGCAATGTTGTATATTTTACATACTCCACTATCGTATTGAAGGAAATAAACATTCAAGAATCTCCAGTTCTCCGCCTCTCCAGCACCATGCATGTACTAGTTTCTGCACTGGTGTATGGTACCTGGTCCTCTAAAAACGGCGATATTGTTCATAACCGTGTTTGAGTATGCAAAGAGGCAATCCTAAAATTGAATTGGAGTGCGTTTTTTTCTTCTTTTATCTCTAATGAATGAGAGTTGCAAATCAACCATAGCGGAGTGGTGAGTGTGGGAGGGGAAGAGGTGGGGAGAGGGGGGGAAGGACTGGAATAGAGTGATAAGCAGCACTTGCTGACTGAGCTTCAAGAGAGGATAGTATCGAGAGATGGATTTGGACGTTGCTTGTATCGTCTATCGATCCAGTCTACAAATAATGTTTCAGGTGTTGTTAGAAAAGGTTGTGATGGTGAATTACTGCCAGAAATGGGATTTAAAATATGATGTTGACAGTTTGCACATCGCCCTATCGATCGATTCGAGTCTTTTGAAAAAGTGAAGAAAAAATAAGATGATTGGGAATTCCATGTTGGTCATTAATACTTAGGTTTATTCCATGTAGTATAATTTTAAACTACCAATATTTTGGTATTGGTATTTCTTTAACCACAGAGGTACAGTAGGTTGTATTGCCAACTAATGCTTTATAGCTTTCTATTGAATTGTCAAACACGTTGTTGAGAAAAAAAAACTTCTGTCAGTGTTGAAGTCAGTTTTCTATTATCTCTTACTCCTGTACATTTAACATGATTATACATGTGGTTAAAAGTACACAACATGTTAGCACGAGTTAATCATGTAACATACTCTATAATGCTTGTTAACATGGATTGGTTAATAAAGAAGTAATATATTTGGTAACGAACTAATTATTGATATTTTGTTACTGTTGTACACTCGCATGTTTCCCCCGAAATGTTTCCATTGTACAACAAAAGCATCGATGTAAAAATATTTTATTTTACTAACTGAAGTGATACTAATCTACAAAATCAATGCACCTCAGAAGCTATTACGATTCACGGGGTAATAAGATGGATTCTATTATTTTACGAGTGTTGACTCAAATGTTATAGTACGTTTTATTGAGCATTCATATGATCATAAAAATGCTTTTTATCCAGCGTTTATTATACCCCATGCTCTACAATGCTTTTACTGCGTTATTCACATTAATAACCACATATTTTAATGATCATAAATTCATCATTTACCGCATTTTTTGGCATATTTTGTAACGATTGTTCCACATTATCCAATGTAATTCCATAGGATTACAAGTATTAGTTGTTGTAGCATAATAATGGATCATTACATCGGATATACTGTACTGTATATATGTTTTATACAATAATACATTGTCAGTTTATATGCTAGGCTGATATGTAAATTAGTTTATCTGTTTGCAGGTAGTATTGTGGGTGTTTATTTAATGAAAATTACTCTATACCTAAAATTCTAATTTAATAGTTATTGCGCCACCATTTAATTAGTGAAGAGATATTTCTATAATTAAATGAAATTATTTTAAACTATAATAGGTTATTATTCGTTTTTACCATGCTGTTGGTGGCTGTAGCCCATTTTTGTTAATCATAATAGTATGTTATTGCAGTTAATTATGTTGGTACATTTCCTATGAAACTAACATTTTCTCTATATTCATTGAATTTCGTTTTGTAAGAAGAAGAATTTTGATGTCGTTTACCAAACATCACGTGATTGAGTATTAAAATTATTCTCAGAATAAGTTGATATCTTAAATTATCAGGAAATTGTTGACCAATCGACATAGTTAAGCTGGAATATTGGAAAATGCTTGCACTAGATTATTTTAATAGTAAAAGTTATTTAGGATATTATCTTCTATTTTTATTTGACTTGCATTGTAATGTAAATGTCTATCATTTACATACTAATGCCTCAACTGATCATAAACTTCTACCATATAGACAGCCTGTATAGCTAATATATGTATAAGCCTAACAATTATGCATATCTATATAGCTTATTTTGTTATAAAGCCAATGCACTGTATTGAACTGAGATATGGAGCGTATACACACTTTCCATATTTAAAGGTTTACGTTGTATATATCTTTGATGTAGACCAAGGTTTCTCCATGATAACTCGCAAGGGATTTCTGATAGCTATTGGTATTCGCATTATATCTACTTCATCTCTCAAGCAAGTTTTTTGAACAAAGGCGTTGCACCAAAAAGCATTGGGTAAAAAAGTCATTGAGAAAATATAGTGCTTTTAAGGAAAAGAGAAACGGTTTGATGTTTTTTCTCTGCTGTTATCCTTCCTTGGTAATGTAGTTTCTGGTCTCAGGTAGGAAAGCTTTTTCATTCTCTGTTCTATAGATGCAAGTACTTCTCTGTCGTGCGTGTTCTCCAACAGAGATGATGCATTCTGGGAATTAGGAATGAAATGGAAGGAGATCCGATCATTCAGAAAGCACAATCGAGTTTAGTCAGATTCCCTGCCATTGTCGTCAATCACATCTCTTTAAGTGTGGTACCGTACGACTCTACTATAAAAGGATTTTTTTTTTCAGTTTTAAATATTGAAGTTTTAAAGTTGTTGCTGTGACTTTACTGTGCATTTTTCCTTCGGTTCACTCTATTTGTTTTAAATTTCTCTTAATTCATTGTAGTAAAACAAAACCAATATTTACAAGTAAATCTAATTATTTGTGGTACTTTTGTAATGTAAAGTACGTATTAGTTTCCTACATTATGTTAGATCAGGATTAAAAACACCAAACGTAATACAGTACCTATGGAAAGTGCAAATAAAACAGGAGATTAGGTTCTCGTTCCTTTTGCTTTGTAATTAGTAAATTATTACTTTGTAGTTATTTACTTTGTAATTATTATACGTGAAGTTGAAGTAATATTAATCATTTGTAACCAGCAGTCAAGAATCATTATCAAAATCAATTATTAAAAAAACTTATTCGTTTATGTTGAAGGAAAACATAGTACATTTTCATTGTTATTCATCTAAAATAAAAATGATATTTTAATAGTCTATGTGTATACTGTATATATCATTATAGTTCTATAAACGATGTTAAATTACATCACTTCTAAAAATCTAAGACAATCTGCAATCAAAAATATCTCGAATGACATCTATTGTTATTTCTCCTATGTACAACTTTTCCTCTGCTGTCCCATTTGTCTTTGATTTTCTTTTCCCACGAGTTGGTCAATCGTTTTTCCCCAAGTGTTAATCAGTGTGTCCAGAAGCAGAAGCAATAAGATTATACACGAAATGTTGCCACCGAAAGAAATCCGCGTGAATTGCGCGTGCCCCACCTTCCCTGCCGGTCCTCTCCGAACCATCCGGTACAGAGTCTCCGCTCATTCCTCATAGAGAGCGCATTCGTACTTCTTTGCTCATTTGTGTATTATGTATGGCTCAAACTGGTGGTGAGCAACAACACTTCACAGTTCAATAGTGTTCTTGTGGTGGTGATTAATTTTTGTGTCAGTGTATGTGGTTTTAGTTTATTCAATCATATTTGAAGGATTTATATAACAGGTATTTGAGTTCTTTTGTTATATTATGGGTTTTTGCGGGTCCTACCGGCGTTCTTATAAACCATTGCTGACATTTTAAGTTTCTGGTTTTATGATTACTGAAAATATGCAGTTATATGTTTTTGTCACGATTAATTTTGGTAATATACATCGTATTATATTATAGCTATATGGGACTACGAAATTTAATAGCCATGTTTAAAAGAGGCCTAAGTTGTTTAATATATTAACTTAGTAATGTGTAAATGAGTCACATACTGACATGTTCGTGTGGTAACCCTTTGTGTCCGAAAAAAGGACGTTTATCATTTTTAATTTAAGATTTTAATACTAATTTATTTAGCTTTTGGTGTTTAATGAATTATTCTATTGCCGTAGGCGGGTAGGCCTTCTGTAGTTCTAACATTTTATAACTTATTATATGTAAGATATATACAAGTGTAGAAGATTTCTGAAAAATTACGATTTATTGGTTTATATTAGTACCAAAATATCTAACGAAGATTGCTGTTTTTAAAAACAATGCAGCTTTTTAAGGTACGTCCTGTATCGTAACGAAACATCGTGAAAATAAAATGGAAATATTATTTTGAAGAAACTCGAATTGGGTTTAACGTGGTTTATCACCGTAGTTCAATTAATATTCCAGATATCAAATCCGTTAATTAGTTAACTAAAGTTTCTGTGACAACGGAAGAACGGTTTGTAGTAACTAAATTGCTAGATGAGAGCTACATGAAACAATTTGTGTTTGGTGGTACGTAGAACTTTGTGATTGCGGTTAGATGCGGTTTTATGTACACAATGAAACAAGCAAATGAACGATAGCCGCTTGAAAGCACACTCGTCCATCACCGGGGAATAACTGGATCGTTGGGAATAAATGCTCCTACAACATTATAATCAAATGACTATTCATGCAAGAGAATCGTGTTGGTTTTATATGCGCACTCAGATGTCAATGTGTGATTAATTGAAGCTCCAATAGTTAGTGGTCGGCGATTGGCATCAGCAGAATTCGAATTCACTTTAAATTGAAAACGTGGATAGTTCAAATAAATTGTAATTTCGAAGAAATATACAAGAATCTTCTGATATCTGTTGTAAGTTTCTTGAGATAATGTAATGGATCATTCATCATTGTGAATTTAAATGTAATAGGCTAGGATATTGTGAATTTAATTGTAATGGGGTTTTGTAATGTGATGACAATATTTAACATTACAAGGAGAAGCTATACAATTAATTTGGTTTTAAAAGATACCGTATATTTTGAGTAATAATAAATAAGATATTGTAGTGCCAGTACTGATCGATGTTTCATAGACCTCATGCTAGTAGTACTAGTACATTGACATTCAAAATACATTTTTTCGTCATGAGCTATTCTTTATGCTTAACAGTTATAATTTTATAGAAAGTTTATTCATACGGTTTTTAAAATGACTTTCGATATTTTTTACTTCTACCCAACAATTTCAGCGTGAAGTTAATACTGATTTTTAATGGAACATCCAACAAGAACTACTTCTACTCCTAAACAGACATTAACATTCAACCAACAAATTATAATTACCAGATGTTGCTCTGACTTTACGCTTTTCATATTTTTGTTGGTTAAATTTCAACGGCGCACAATATTATTTTTGAACAATTATAATACTACATATGCTTTACATTGTAAACTTTTGAAAAACAAGCATAAACTAGGAACGGCTATTATTAAAATCCATCCTTTTGTTGTGGTTGGACTTTTGAGTCTTTCACAAGCAGTGATAGCAAGCACTACAGTTTGCATTATTGTACGTATCCTATAGAATGTCGGAAATTAAAAAAAAAGGTTAAAAATAATAATTTTTGTATGTTAATACTAATTTTCATAATTCATTGTTACAATGAAAATAACAACTTGCATGTTAGAGTCCTGGTGTCTTATAATGAAAGTCAAAGCAAATAACATATTGCCTTTTACTCCAGATATTATCAAAGGAAAGAGGCGAATTGCTGGATTGTAATATTACAAATTATAGCATTTCCTGGTGTTAATTGAATTTCGTAAACTGTCAACAATAGCGATTGTATAGTTAGAAACATGTATTTAGTTTGGTTTAGATATTCTAACTCTCAAAACGGAAATGCTTTCGTTTCAGTATTATATTATACAATAGCTACTTGTTGACAATATGCTTTGTTATCATAGTATGCATCAATTACTGTATGCAATAGAATGTAAAGAACTGAAAACGCTGTTTTGATTACAATACATATACTGTGTAATTATGACGCCTAATATAACATTGACTCGTAAGACTAAAATTAATCTTTACGTATTTGAAAATTAATTTACAGAGAAATAAATGCTTCAACCTCCGACGTTATCGACGTTATCACATATCACTGATATCAGGCAATATAATATTATTATTTCACAATAATTGTCACGAGCATGTCTTTAAATTTATTTTTAAAGTTGCTGGGTTTATGCTGCTACACTTCTAAAATATAGGCTAGGCCTATATTTTCTTACAAATAATTAATAGCTTCAAAGTTTTATATCATCGTCATATATACATGGAAGTAGGGAAATAATTTTTACTGAAAAAAGTAAGTTATATATATGTTTGATCTTTCAATTTATAAATGATTCAAAGCTGATTCTTTTTTAAAGATTAACTTTTAATATTACAACACCATAAACTATTTTTATTATATTACGTCAATAAACTTGCTCTAAAAATATATTATTGGAAGCACGGAAGTTAGAAATAAATAAATGAAATGTAATAAGCTACTGTATTTCAAACCAACCGAAAACTCACGTAGAAAGTAACCAGTTATGAGAGTGCAAAGCCACAAAGAAATAATATTCTGCTGAAATTCCTTCTTGCTTGATTGAATCGCGTTAGAATTTATTTCTTCAATTTCTCCATTTATCCTTTTCCTTTTTTGATTCCATTTATTCGAACATATTCAAACCGAGTATTTCTTATAAAGTTTCTTTTTCTGGACATTTAAGCTCCTGACTTTTTGCAAGGTAAATTTGTGTCACCATATATATTCCCCCTTCTCTCCTTTTCTTGATAGAAATTCAACCATGCGAAATAGTCCTGATCCGGTGACGAATGGAAAAACTTTTAACAGAGCACCCATAATACCACTGCGCCTGAAAGTTATAAATTACTTCTTACGACATATAAAAACGAAGATGGAATTCTTTTTTTCTCGTTTGTTGCTACTGGTATCCAGAACCTAACTATCAAGCAGCCTGTTGAGTTTTCACTTGTCTCTACTTAGAAAGTATTGTCGAGAAGAAGTTTCTAATTATTGGAAATTTCTGTTTTTGTCATTTCCCTTTGAGTTAGTATGGAATTCTATTTAAATAGAAATTCGATAGGATGAAAAGTGTATTCTCTAAGGATGTTTTCTACGTACACAATTCACAGGCAAAAATGAGGTTAAACAATGAGTGGAAAGACGAGGAATGTACTTTGTAATTACTTTTGATTTGAAGTTGTGTGCTTCTTTGAGAGTAAACTATGGGGGGTTTTGATTATAAATTATTTAGTGGTTGCTCAAGAAACGAACTTTTCTCACAAAAGAAAGTTTTTCACAACTTTTTAATGATCCATTCACGTTTTCAAGATTGAACTATATATGTTTCCAGAAGGAATTCTTAAAGAAAAAAAAATCTAAAGAAAGTATTTTCAGAGACAAAAAGTAGGTAATAGGCAGCAGTTCTGTTGTTGTAAATGATTAATTTTATTGAACGAACAATATAGTTATTATCTGCACTTATTATATAACAGGCATCTACGGTGGGGTAACAATAAGTTGTACCAGGAAGCAATCGCTCTTGGTTGTACTTCTGCAAAATTGCTGAAACTTTATGACTACGGTACCAAATTAAATTTACTGTAATGAGATACAAAAACATAATGGAAATGTACCGTAGTTAGTTCATAGTTTCACAGAAAAGTAATATTGTTAATTGTCTGTAACTTAATCTGTTATGAAATGCTACTCCAGTATTATAACTTTAAACTCGAAAACAAACAAAAGTTCCCCATCCATATTCTTTGGTGTTGTTTTGAATATTTTTCGAATAGAATGGTGTTATAAAGGGAAGGGCAATTCGCTCTGAAGTTACAAACAAATTCCACATGAGTAGAACAAGAAGGAAAGATCCCTCCTTTAGTGGCTTTGATCTCCTTTTGCAGTGGAGTGATACCAGACTGATATCTTATGTAAGGGGAAGGACCTGATATCCATCATTTTCCTTTTAAGGAAGGTTATGACCTTTGGATGAAAGGACCTTCGTAACTTCCAACATTTTATGCGGGTACTAGCCTATAATATTTAACATTGTGTATGATACATTGGGTAACAGATTAAATGGTTCAATAAGTGTTGTTCTGGTTGTCTTAGAATAATTATAATTTTATTTTATGTAGTTTATTACATTTTATATTTTTCTTGTTTGTTAACTCGTCCATAATATATATTAGGGCAGATCAGTTCCACCTTTGGTTTAAAATATGGCCTATTATTATACAACTGACTATACATCGGATGTTAAAAATCTTAAAATTATGATACTAAACAATAACATATAGCTCCCAAATAATATCATGATTCATTAATATAAAATTCTTATTCTGAAAATCGTAGTAATACAATGTTATATTCGCTCTCAAAACATTAAGTGTTTGAAATATACATACATGAAATCAATACCTTTTCATTTTTTGCCTTCTCTACTGGATATTTTTATCACCACTTATTAAAATAAGAAAAGTTCGTTTCTAAAAATGGAATTCCATTATTTTTTGTCTTCATTTTATGCGTAGTCACGTCAACATGTATAACATATTAGATTATAAAATCGAGGAAAGGTTGTTCCCTATGGTGAACCGTAATTGGGCAGCGGTATACCTCGGGACTTTATTCTACCCGCCTAACTGTATGTTTGCTTCCGGATGTGTCTTGGGGGAAATAACAGTGAATATAAATTATGAATAAGCAAGTTATTGATCAAGTGTGAAAATTAAGTTACAGCGAAATTATGAACTTTTGAAAAGCAGCTTCATATGCATCGCATTATTGTTATTAAATATTTGTTACGTGTTCAGTGGGGTAATGTAAACATTTATTACCCTTTGGAAGATGAATGAAAATTTTAGATCAAAAGTTGACGAAGAATATTATTTTACAGACTGTGAGTTACGATAAAAAAGTGTCAGAAATTTACAGTTTCAGCAGAAGTGAACTTCATATAGGGAAAAGAATGTTTTCTCTATTTAAGAGAAGGCACTTCTTTTAGTAACCGGACTGCATCGTCCAAGAACTTGATCTAATTTAAAGTTGGAACGTTATTTTGTACTTTTCTAAAAGTAGGAATACGTATTTATAGTTTTTGTGAGTGCTGTAAAGTGCCTTTGAGTTAGTCTGCCCATCAAAGTTGTGTTGTTTTGCGTGGGACTTGTATAGATGCATCCAAACTTTCGCCTTTTGCACACAGATATACTTTTTTATGAGAGTATTCCCGCTTCACTATACTCATGCTTCTGTTCACAAAGAATGAAGATACTTTTTTCTCTCTTTTTCTACAGCCAAGACCTTTTGCTATTGTGTGTATATATTTATATATTCCTTTCTTACTATAGTATTATATACCAGCAGTTTTTTCTGAATATAGCTTCAAGTATAGAATTTTTCCCTCCCCATTTCTTTATATAAAGGCCATGTAAAAGGATTTGCACCATTCTGTTTGGGTTTATTTAAATGTAGAGACGGAGTTAAGATTTAAATATATTTGGTAAAACGTCAGATAGCGCTTGGAGGATATATTCATACGAGGCTTTTTTCACACTCGAAAAGAGAAATATCACAAGTCATTACTGTCGACTCAAGTGTGGGAATTGAATAAAGAAAAATGACATATATGAACGTGTTGAATTCTCAAATGAAAGGAGAGAAAATCTCTGGGACGTGATTCCACGAAAAAGTTTTGGGACGTGTCCAATAGATTTTCGAACTTTCTTTTACGCCTTGGTCAACAGTCTTATACCTAATTGTGGTTTCATGAATACCTGAAGCTATAATTTCTCTTCAGTATTCTACGGAAAGCGCCCGGAAGAACTTTTGATTTAGTACAAAGGTTCATATTTCATCCGACGTATTTATATGCGCGAATGCTGCATTGCGTCACAACTCACATGGGAAGACCCTCGGGTTCTATAATTCAGCTTTTTCACCCATTACTCTAACATGCTTCTTTCGAATCGATAAGGGAATTTTAAGCTAATTTGCGGTGTACTGTGCTTTTCTTATTCGCCTTCCAGAAATGAAAAGTCGTAAAAAGTCGGAAACTCGCTTGCCTACAGCTTAAACTGAGGGGAATAGTCGGGTACGTTAAGAGCAGCCATTAAAATTTAATTTATGACTCGACAAATTTATGGACGCTTTATTTGGTATTTCACGTCAACGGCGTATGTTTCGGGAGAGCTGAGATTTCGAGTTCAAAATTCGTGGAATTCAATTAGGGCATTGTATGAGGAGCTTATTCCGTGAATTATACATTTGGATTTGTTTAGCTTGGTTCCGATTTTTAAAACACCCAAAGTGACTGTTTTATGAAGGGTATAATTCCATACTTCTATTCTCTCCTGTCTGTACTTTTGCTATATTCGTTTGCTTACTTTTGGAATAATCTTTTGTTCAAGCAGTATAGTGGACTTGTGGTTTAGAGAAGAGGAAGGTTTTATGGCTAATATCGTTTTATATTTTGAAGTTTTGCTGTAATTTCTCACATCACCTTTACCAAGCCTATAAGGAGGTGAAAATTAAAATGAGTTATTTTATTATTCATTTTCTTAATATTCTGTTTTATCTACCGGTATCTAAACCTATTATATAATTATGAATGCACGTACGTGATATAAATTGATGTTTGACTTGCAGTGCAGACATACTATATTTATGATTTAATACTATATTTATGTAGAATACTGGTAGTCTGGTACAGCTTAATTAAAAAAATATCCAAATATATATATATTTTTTACGTTACTCCTTTTCATTGTATAATAATTGTAACATGTTAAATCGCTACTTGTACGTTCCTCATTTATTTTTTGCAAAACGGCTTAAATTAAAACAATTTTAACACTAAAAATTAGTTTAAAAGTTAAGTATGGTATACAGTAATATCTTTAAGCGTGCTTGTACCCATAGTTTGGTTTCTTAGTAGACATGTCAACTAAGTTGTTTCCTTCTTAGAGAGACACATTCAGTCATGTTCTATATTATATAGCAAATTGTTGCACAACTAAATCCGAATAAATTATTTTATAAATAAGAAAAGGTAAAATTCTGTTAGTCTATCTATATTTTGAATCAGTATGTTTATTTAATAATAATTTTTACATTTTGAAATTTAAATGCAAATTATTAGTAAAACTTACTTCGTAGTTCAAAAAGTAAATGCAAAAAAATCTCTGAAATATGGAATATTTTCAAAAACTGAAGGAAATATCGCTGTAATCAACAAAAGAATACAATGACCATTAATGATCTTCATAGTATTTTTTATACAGTTGAATAAATAACTTGTAAAACTTAAATTATATGACTTATCTGTATAGATGTTAAATTGAATACGCATATTTAAAAGTTCCGATAATAAAATTTATGTTATTTGAAGTAAATTTTACCTTGGGAAATAACGGAAATTTTTACTTATATATAGGCCTATTCATTTTGGTATAATAAATAAACATGACAATTAGCATTTTAAGCTAAATTTCTGTGGAGTAGTAATATTATAATTTTACATTTTCAGAAAGTCGTCCTTAAATTTGTATTAAAGTTTATTTAAAAAGGGGAACAACGATCTTTGAAAAAACAATTCATTTTGGTTTAGTGTAAACGAATTTATTCGGTGCCTTACTTCTATTCTGGCAATCACAAATCTAAATTATAATCGCAAATGATATATTAACTGCAAGTGTGAGGTGATCTTAGTTAACATCGTTTTGTCGCAATACGATTAGCCAAATTTACTATGGAACCTGAAGGAAACAATTTACCAGTAGATGTCTCGAATATAAAGCAAGAAGTTTTTATAAAAGAAGAAACCGATGACACAAACGCTTTTGACTACTCACAAGAAGAAATGTGTTTCAACCATCTCTACAGTTTTGAAATAGATGAACAGGTAATATCTAAGTTAATCGATATATTCCGATCTGGAAAGCTGACAGTCAATGATTTAGACGATCGTACAATGTGTGCACTGAAAGATTTTAGTGTAGACGGGGCTTTAAATATATTACAGCAAGTCGAAGAATCTAATTTGGAACACGTTTCAAATAAATCAGCTTTCGTGTGCGGCATTATGAAATCCTTTCGACAACAGAACAAAGCATCAAAACTACAAATGAATGTGCCTGGTTTCAGAGGTCCAAACACGGAAAGAATCAATGCAATCCTTGAAAGAACTGGCTACAAATTGGATGTTACACCTGGTCAACGGAAATATGGTGGTCCACCTCCAGACTGGGAAGGAAGTCCTCCAGGGAAAGGGTGCGAAGTTTTCTGCGGTAAAATTCCAAGAGATATTTACGAAGACGAGTTAATCCCACTTTTCGAACAGGCTGGAAAAATATGGGATCTACGGCTTATGATGGACCTTTCAACTCAGATGAATTGTGGCTTTGCTTTTATTACTTACACAAACAAGGAGGATGCAAGACGTGCTGTTCATCGATTTAACGAATTCGAAATAAGAAGCGGTCGATACCTTAAAGTTAATATCAGCGTTCCTAACGTTCGTTTGTTTGTTGGTAATATACCCAAATCCATGGGAAAAGGAGAGATACAAGATGAATTTGGACGAATAACGAAAGGCCTTAAAGATGTCATCATTTACAGCATTCCCGACGACCGAAAGAAAAACAGAGGTTTTTGTTTTCTCGAGTTTGAATCTCACAAAGCGGCATCCTTTGCCAAACGTCGGTTATCTTCTGGAAGCGTAAAAGTGTGGGGATGCGATATCTTGGTGGACTGGGCGGATCCCCAACAAGAACCAGACGAAGAAATAATGGCCAAAGTGAAGGTGGTTTACATTAGGAACCTCACTCACGAATGCACAGAGGATACTCTTAAACGTCTTTTTGAAATGTATGGGCGAACGGAAAGGATAAAGAAAATAAAGGACTACGCTTTTGTGCATTTTGAAGAGAGGGAGCATGCACTGCAGGTACGATAGTTTTTTATGGGATTTCTTTTCCATTGATCTATTCATATTATTTCTTGAGTTTAGAAAAATAATACAATGAAGCTTAATTTTTTGCATATGAAAACGTTCAATTGTTGTTTACAAACTTGGTTTTAATTAATAGATTTAAATTAACTTACTTTAACGGTGGCAAAGTATTTTAATTTATTTTTTATAGGGTTTTAGGACTTCTTCAGAAATAGCATTAAAATCTGAATTATCAACAAGATTAAGGTGTCACATAAAATTGCAAAGTTTTTAAACTTCAAATCAAATATAGCAAAGGGAAGTATTTACAAATTAATTAAATTACGATTCTGAACAAGTTCATTACCATTTCACCGTGGAAACTTCCTGACTGCATATTTAGTAATAATAGAGTTGGAGTAATAAAGCAGCCAATATGATTTAAAACATCATAATATTTCAACATTTATACAATGTCATTCTCAA
>JAQIWE010001252.1:0-16578 GCA_034698565.1 Campodea plusiochaeta
GGGGGGGTGAATGTAGAGAATTCGCAAACATTATTACTACACTCTGAAAGAAAAGGTTCCAAGGACGATGAAATTTATTTTATAGGAATATTTGCAACACTGCGAACTTTCTTTCGTCGTGACAATCAAATTCGCGATTTCACTTTTCTCGTAAAAGTGTAAAAAGGTTCGTAAGAAATTTTGTTTTTTGATTGTATCGTTGTAAATAATAATTAATAGGTCTTTTCATTATTTTATTACATATCCGGTTAAGTTTTTTTATGATTGTGATGAAATAAAAGTTTAAAGTAATTTTATGCATTTTGCTTTTACGTTTGATTTTATTGCATGAAGTTTTCTTGCGGCCTTCGATGCTGGATATTATCTAATATTTGCAAAAACGCATGAATGATAAATCGGCAGCTTATGTTATGAATAATTTATAAAGAATTATACCAGCAGTAAAAATGAGCTAATAAATATTCGGTATAGTCGTAGCCATATTATGTTTGTACATAAAAGATTAACAAAGAACACTACACCATAAAAACAATACGAATGTTCCAGTAGGCAGAAAAGGCACGAACAACACATTATGGTAATTTACCAATTCTAAATTTAAAAATTGACCTTCATGGCTGTTCATTTAGAAAAATAATAAAATATTTCAATAATATTTTGTTCAAAATGCTATTATGGGAAGTAGAAAAACATTGCTGAGTACACATACCGGTAATATATAACAAAGTCACTAGACCCTAACTAAATTATAATTCAGCAATTCTCAATTAAATTGTATTCCTCCAGACAGTATAAAAATTAAAATAATGAATAAAATAAGCCGCAAAAACAAATGGGCTACATAATTAAAACATTTTACCAAACATTGGCAAACAATTAAACAATACATTTTCATGTTATCGTATTTCCGATGCCAACAATAAATATTATCTTTTCGAACAGAGTGTATAACAAACTCTCATTATTGCCATTAATAATTAATAGCTACGCCGCCTCTGCTATTATAATTTCTATATACGCCACCAAAAATAAACAATCAACTAAATACTATAGCAACGCCTTCCTATCAACGACGAGTAACACATTCTAATGTAATTATAATCGCGAGGAAAATAAACAACACGTAACAATAATAAAATAACAAATAAGACGTAGAAAATTTCAATAAAACAATGTTGTGAATACTAACAAAAGAGAAACTCAACTATTATTGACAGAGCTCAGAAGAATTTAAATGAGTTTTCGCAAAGGAGGGAAGAGAATGATTTACGAATTACTGTCAGTTGATAGGGTATAAGTTTGGTAGACGAACAGTCAGGGTTCGAACCCTGGTCTTTTATAGTACGAGCCATGAGCGCCTGAGATCACATCTAATTCTAAACACATATTTTATTAAAATAATAGTGTTTTGTATACATATAGTATATAATGTATCATGTAAACGAAAATACAAATCAATGTTCATAGTCACCCTTTTTTAGGGCTTATGAACAATGGAGTTAAGTAAATAAACAGAACTGGTGATAAATTTGAGAAAATGATAGCCTATTAGTTTTAAAATTTAGAAAAATCAACAATTCATTGTAACCGAAATAATACCTTTAAAATGCGACGTAATTTTACATTTTGCTTATAAGACAAATGGAAACATAATCTGGCATCGTAAATTTTCATTCATAATTACGATTTTCATTGGTGCTTTTGATTAGTTTGATACGGTATAATAAATAAATCATATAACAGTACGATTACAATACGGTACCAGTTTGTTTATGTGCTGTAGAACAACTGCAATAAAATACAAACGTGATAACAAAATAATGGCTCTTAATAACACTTTGACTCGTTGTTATGCAAAACAATAGTTCCTTTAATAATAATAATATTATTACACAATGCATGTTTCGAACCGCAACACTGTCGAACGTTGTTTGTTACTCTTGACAACACTGGCTATTTGGAATATTTTTTGTTCGGGTTCAATAGCCTGCTGAGAGTTTGTAGTATGTGGTAACGCCATCAAAACAAAATTAGATCATTTTTAAGGCCAACCCAATTCCGTTATAAAGTAGTCAAAACGTATGATTATTGGATATCAACAAACGTAATTTGCGATTTGATTATACTGTGAGATTTATACCTTTCGTTTCCGCTCATATAGTTCAGTCATGATAGATTGTCAATAATGTTTACGAAAATTTATATGACACATTTATTCAGCCTTTTAAAAATTAACTTTAAATTCTATGTATTCCTTTGTTTATAAAACTACATCACCTAGTTACATAAAAACTTTTTATTTTGTTTTTAAATACCCATAACAAAAGAAAAAGTCAACTAGCCTTTTAAAAAGTAAAATTAATCCAAAGTTTAGTGTAAATATTTACAAAACTTTACGTTACAGTTTGTCCTTTTAAAAAGAATAAGTTGTAAAAAGTTTATGGCTTTAAATACCCAAGAAAAGACGTAAGGGGAAAGAT
Organism: Campodea plusiochaeta; assembly: GCA_034698565.1. Classification (NCBI taxonomy): domain Eukaryota; kingdom Metazoa; phylum Arthropoda; class Diplura; order Rhabdura; family Campodeidae; genus Campodea; species Campodea plusiochaeta. Next base: position 2,481 of record JAQIWE010001252.1, read on the forward strand.
GGATAAAACAAAATAAATATTGTGGTCAGCTGGTATAATTATGGCTTATCATATATGATTACACTTTATACATGTCACGCATTATAATTATTTCGTTATGTTTTTTTTTACGTTGCTAGCTTGCTACGCTCATATGAAACGAATGTTTGCGATACTTATCATAACAATATGGGGTAGGTTACGGAAAGGGGTGATCAACCCGAAAATGTTATAACGTATTGTTTAGTGAGCTATATAATATAATGCCCAGTTCACTTGATTTTAATTACTTCACGACGCGTTATTATTAATTTTGTAACCACTAACTTATCGTGTATCAATTTATAAATCAGTCAAATTTATTGAAGGTCGTCATTAGGTTAAAAGTGTGCGTTGAAACAGTCGGCGGCCATGTTTTCCTACACAGCTTTTCTTTTCCCTGAAATATCGAGTACAATAGAAAACAGAATTTTTAAGTGAAAAGGGAGGAGTACGAGAAACGAGTGTAGGAAATCGAGGCTCCCCATCGATTCAACGCACAAATTTAATACACAATCATTTTTCAATTTTAAATGTGAGATTGCAGAAATTTATAAAATATTATCAGAACAAAACGTCGTCCAAGGTCAAAAGTAAAGTACAACATTCAAAGTGGAGTGAAAAATATTCAAAAATTAATAAGAAATAGCCTATTAGTATATTATTATTCACTATACGTTGTGTTCACGAAAGTTCCACATTGGCCACATTACAGCACGTGCAAACGTTAAAATGTAATCGTAGAATTTTTCTTTTCTTAAATCACCATGGCTAAGTTCCATACATGTGTGTATTCGAAAACATGCGAGGTTCTATTACATAACCGAGTAGTTCGTTAGTTAGACCCTTCTTCTAATGGAAATTACATAATACAGTGTACGTCTGCTTACAGTATGGAAAGATTATACCATTTGGAAGATAAAGAATATATATGATTGAGCATTAGTATAATGATAATGATGTAGCCTATATAAGAAGAAGAAGCTTCAAATAAAATCATAAATCCTATGAATGTAAATAACTAATTTAAAGGGGTATTTTTTTGCCAGCGGGAAGCCATATTTTCTAACACAGCTTATCGGTATGTTGGGAAACCGAGTACAATAGAGAACAAAGAAAGTAAAACGGGATATGTGTGTTGGAAAAAATACAGGTTTAAAATGATGCTGATCGATTTATAAAAATTATAAAAAAAGCATTAATGATCCTAAAGCTAGTTTTTTTTTTGTAACGCGAGGCGAACACGAATTACTATCTGAAAATTGTCAAAATAACTGGCTGCTGTTTTGGGTTTGTTCCCGAAACCAAATACGGTAATAATTAATTTGTCTAAAAAAATGAAACTTCCAGTATAAATTATAAATACCGGGTAATAATAAAATTATAAAATTGTATGTCCATCTTCGCTTTTTGCTTCGAAAGTTTGAATTATTCTAAACGTTCCAAAACTGCGAATTAAGTGACTGACCTATATCTGTCAATAAGTTTTAATCCCAGCAGTCAGGGGTGGTATGAAATTCCCTCTAGAATCGATTATTTCCCATCAGACACGTCTACTTCCGGTGTCGCTAGTGGTGGTGTCGTGACGAGCGAAAGAACAAAAGTAACAATTCCAAAATAAACAACACGATCGTGCTTAGGAACGTCTTACGTCAATGGACGGAAACAATAATGCAATTTAACAATCGCGAGATTGCGTAATGTAATTATTATTTGTGAAAAGTGATTGTTTTTCTTTATGTAATGGATTTTTATGATGTTTGATTCTGAACGGGATGTGGTCACTCTTTGTAAATGAAAATATCACATGATCTGCATTCTATAATAAGTGTAATTGAATGTGAGTATCGATCAATGAAAGATAACAGGAACAATAAATTCATGTTGACAACCTGCTGACATGGAGGCTGATAATCTGTATATCCCACTACATATCACGTGACGTTCACAAACTCAATCTTACAAATTATCACTCAATCGACATATTTTGTAAATTTTAATCGATAGACAGGCTATTTGTATATATTATATTATAGACTGTACGCCTATATGATATTAGATTTTTTTTCTTGATTATGAAAATATAATTATGTTCTAAAAAACATAATTAAGAAATTCACTTACATTAGAGTTAACTTACTTGTTTTCTAATGAGTTTCGCATTTTCGCATTTCGATATTTGTAATTTCTCAGCAAATTGTGTATATGAATTAAGGAAATTTGCAAAGACGAAAATCGGAAAGACTGTTTTACATTTGTAATGTCAATATTTAGGTCTGACGACATAAATAAGTGACCCCTATATAGACAAAGAAAGAAAGGCTTCACCTACTTATTACATCCTTAATATGATATTTTGATGTGATCAAGGATCCAAGCATAAATATTACTAAATATAGATTTTCAAGGTTAAAAACTCAACAACTCATAAAAACAATACTTTCTCATCTATTGAAAAATATTATAAAATTTATGCCATTATTAATTTTAAATCAGGAATAACTTTTATATTTTACATATTTAAAGATAACACCCATGCCTTGACATAAATAAGTAGAACGACCTATTTGTGAACTAAAATAACAAGAAGGCTGCCATACAATGGTTAATTGCCGATTATAAATCATACGGGTTATTTTTCAACACGAACTGTCATTTGTAAAACAAATTGCATATTACCCGACACAGAAAAAGGTTGCCAGGTCAAGAATTCAGAACTAAGACCAGGGTGTTATAAAAGATTTGGATAAGTTTTGATTATGATAAATCACAAATTGGAAAATGGCAGATATGAACAATAATTAAAAAACAGAGAAAATGAAATATTATTACAAGATTTACGATAGTATATTGTTGCTTTCATAGAAATTATATTTTGTTCTACCGTTCTCTCTCAAGGGTACACGATGTAGCCAAGATTTCCATCGATTGAATAACACTCTTTTGATTATCTTTTTTTTTTCTTCATAGAAAATAAAACAAGTTCTGGTTCAAACGTAATATCACGATAATTATCACAATCCCTCGCTGTCTGTGAATATACAAAACAATAAAACTACTGTGTGTAACATAACAGTAGAAATTTGGCAACGATGTGTCGTTTCGTTCGCCATTTGTAAACAAATATTTAGATTGCCAATATCAAATAAATTAATAAATCACTGGATTATGGAAGTCTATTATGTACAGCATTAAATTCGTCATGAATCAGATTCCGAGAATCAAAATAATCACCAACAGTCATAAATTCATAATAAACAAAATCAAATCATAAAAGTAGCCTAATCATACAGACAGTAGGTTCAACAGGAAGCATAAATTGCGCATAATTTTCACCGACTGCATTATAATCGTAACATATGTAGCACATGATGACTGTATCCCTGCGTAAAATATAAACACAAAAAAACATTTTTTTCTGTGTACGGTACTTGCAGGGCCGTTGACCCGTGAGCACATCAGCTTAGAATTATACTGCATCAATATATACGGTAAAAACGAAAGGAGGCGTATATTTTAGGAATATTGAATGACAAAAAAAGGGCCCTGATGTAATGACAGTGTAGAGCGGTAAGGTATCGTGACGGGGTACACACCCATGTTGAGGTTAAATTAAAAAATCCATTATTTACTTCATTGAAGGGTTAAAACGGTTTGATGATGAGGGGGGAGGAGGGAATAGTTCACTCTGCTGAATAGATGTTTCTCAGTAGGTACAGTAGTACAGGTCGATAGTCACTTCTCATTTTGAAGAAATATGAATACAGTTTATTTCTGATCGCATGTCTCAGAAGATCTAAGAGTGAAAAGTTACTGAGCTTTGCTATGTGCCAGTTAACAATTTCCGCTATCGATTTTCGGAATTCAGAAATACAATAATGCATAAAACATAATTTTGAGGCCATTACAAAATCTGATTCACTAGAATTTAATCTGTACTTTTAAAATTTATTTTTTAGCAGATCAACAGTTTAACACCAACAAAGGGGGTCATGAACTTGAGTTCCACTACAAGCCTTAATTTTTATTGCTGAACTACTAATTTATTTATTTTTATTAATCCTTGTAATTTCAAAGAATGAGAGAGAAAGAATGAATGAATGTGCGACATAATATTATTCAATGGTTTCAGTCAAACATAAAAATATCATTTACAATTAATGACATTAATTTTTTAAGAATGTGAGCTACGTAAGAAAGTCAAAGACCGGCAAATTTCACATGATTATTACTAATATCAAATGGAAATATAATATACTGAATATTAAAGGAATTTAGGAGTAACAGTATGGTGGTTTAGTACCCTTGATACCAACAAACGGCGGGATCTGTCGTGACCTGTCATATATCGTGATTTGTATTTCCAATCCATTTGATATTTACATTAATCATGTGAGATTTGCCAGTCTTCGACTATCTTACCAATTTAATAAAAAAATCAGTTCACTCATTATTTTTTCTGACCATTATTATAAAGTTATATTTCCAAAGTACGGAGTGTTAGATTGAAAAATAGTACGGGAGAACAAACGAACACTGAAATTAAATGTTTACTAACAAAATAACAATGTTTCTCTTTAATTTTTTCCCAACACACAATTAAATAACACCTTACAACATATAATCCTCACATAACATTATATCGATTTCTTTCCATTTAATCCTAGAACTAGCTACTCAAATGTCAAAACTCCTATCAATTTCATGATACGTCGTTCATCAACCCGAGTATAGTTTCCACTTTCCACGAAATACGACACCCAATACCGATGCTCGTCAGCAGATGATTCGGATGTTACGATCGATTATTAGTCATTCGGACATAGTAGTAGTGGGCAGGTTTGTGTTAGAAAGGTTATGGTTGAATGTAAAGAATATTTTTTTACTATTTAGACCTAGGCCTATATGGTGAGAGTTTATCGAAAATTGTTTATGGGAGGCAAATTTGTGTTATGCTGATTATGATTTATAACGTTTCGGTTTAAACAGCTGAGTTTCCTTTCCTTTGTGGGTTTAAAACTGATTTTTCCGAGGGGTTAATCACTGGCGGCCACCGGTGTACGATCCCCACCGCCCACCGACCGGACACCACCGCCCACCGATCGCCCACCACCGGACACCGACCACCGGTGTACAGAAAAAATTTAAGTGAGTAACCCCTCGGATTTTTCTGAATCATTATATAACAAATTACTGTAAAGAGGGATAAAATAAAGCATGAATTTTCTACATCAAATCAGCAATGCTTTTAAATTAGCGTTATCAGAAAACATTTAATTTTGAACTGATTCAGTTATTGTCGATCACCAGTTTCATTTGAGTTTTGCTTATTACGAAATGTGTTATTATGCAATAAATATTTCTGCCTTTAAAAATCACAGTACGTACGTAATAATCAATTGCAAATTCCTTATGGAATAATAAACATGTAAGATTGCATTTCATGAAAAAAAAATCTGTAATCTGATGAATGAACCAAAAGGAATTTGCCTGTTGTAAGGGTCGGGATTCGAGAGAATAGTTTTAAAAGAAATGAATGGCACTGAATTTCCACAGTTCGGTAAAAAGATACAGTCGTACACTCAAAAATCACTTGTTATTTCCTTGAATGATTTTCTCACTTTCTCGTAGAATCTGATTATGCCAAGGTAATAAGCAGTTTTTTATAAATTCATGAAATGAGACACTACTTTTACAATTTGTAAGTAACCGAGGGAAACAATAAAAGTTATAAAACTAAGCCTAGTTACCGTACATGTATATTTTGCACTCGCATTTTGAAATGCTAGCATTTTTTAATAAGTAAAATTCAATTATACTCCGATATTGCCTGTCAAACTAAATAATTCACAAAGGAAATTCCACATACTTTTCCAAACTGCATTTCCATCAAATTACATAATTTTATACATTAGCATTTATAATAGCATAGCACGTGGCGATAATTAATTTCTAAAAAACTAAAGAAAAAAAAATCCAGAGGTATTTTAAAAATAATTCAAATTTATCAAATCTATACGGGTTGAGTGTAACAGGTCAACATCATTCGGTATCATCGCGCACCTGTACATCAAACATCAACTATAATTCAACTTCCCTTCTCTCAATAATGCTACATAAGGTCAATGAAATAGCTTGAGGTAACTATCCAACTTCAACAATGATCAGTTGCTTTCACTATAAAGGGAAGGTTGTGGCACTGGATTTAAGCAGGGGGAGGAAGGAGGAATTTTATTTACAAGGTCGTTCGAGAATTCATTGGTCTGATTCGGACAGAGGTCATGACCCGACGTGATTCGAATTAAATAAATTTTGAAATAGATTTGTTGATAACGAGTTGTTGATTTTTTTTCGTTTCAGTAGATTTATGAGACCTTCGGTTTTTGCATATGTCTGGATTTTTATAACTTCCTAGCAGATTTAATGTTTTATTTGTTTATTATAAAATAACAACAAATAATAGAATAGTAAAACAAGTTTGTTATTATAAGGGGTAAATAATATAATTAGTTGCGTAATTTTTACATTATCGATGGTGAGAAATTTCGAATAAATTTTCAGATGACTATAAATAAATTATGCAGACTATACCAGGAGGCTGATATTTAGTAATCCCGGGATCCCGAAATCATGTTTTTCAAGTATAATGTTTGAAAATCGAAATGTAATTATCATAACTTTAGATGTAAAAGAAATTCGATACTTAGGCGTGTTATAAATTTTCGAAATCGGCAGAAAATGAGGAGTACGACAATCAACAATACACGACCGTGAATAAAGACGTAAAATCATCAAAGTTTTAATGATTATTTTATTGTTTCAAAGTGCTACGAACGTCAGAAATAAATCTCCGAGTTTTCATTCTTTCAAATATTAAGTCAAAACATAACACAGTAGAGACATTCAATTTTGCTGTATTCGTACTATGTCTTGTTACAGAGTACAAGCCCATAGGCGAATTTGGTTATGTAGCAAGACAAATTTGTACTAGGTCTTTATTTCGTCTAATCATTCATTTTATTATTTAAAAATATTCATATATGTTTTCATGTTCCTGACGCATAACTCAAATACTTTTCCGTGATAACTTCCTGTTATATATATAAATACAAAAATATTTTAAAAATGTTATGTCAGATTGTTACAATCATTTGATAACTTCAGAAAATATTTCTAAATTATTCGAACAAGCATAGTTAGAGCCTACTTTAGAGATTAAAATTTACAACCGAATTTTAACGACTTGTAAGATAGTGTCTCTTCTCAATAATAAATAATTCCTTAGAAAAATGACGTATTAGTCTCATAAAATCCTCTGCGAATAATAAAAGTGTCACGTGTCCACAACACGTTCGTCCTTCGCCTACTCCACTTTATTTCTCACCTCAAAACATCAAAAAACCAACACAAAATAATTCTATTTCAACCTTACTTTTGGAAAGTGTTTTTGTTGTTGTTGATCCAATTTTATAACGTTAAAATACTCGCAAGATATTAATTCTTGTTGAGATATTAAAAACGTGTTGTCTGTTTTAGAGCCAGAAGGAACTTCACCACGCCCCAGTGGAGAGAAAGGGAAATAATAAATTGGTAGCACTTAAATTGAGATACATTTTATAGTATTGCAAGATAACTGAATTGTTATGCAGGTAGCTAGTATGAGGTCATAGTTATAAAACAGGCTTTGTTACACGTTGTGTACTGTATGTAAACTTCGGTTTTTTAGGTAGCTTGGGCGCTAGTGACATGAAAATTTCACGTAGTGTTTCCAAAATCTTACGGACCCAAACCGTTTAACCCATCAAGGGTGTTTCTGACATTCCAACAATTGACAATCCTTTGTTTTACTTATTTGTTTTCTTTGACCAACCTACGAATTGTATAGTAAATACACAATCTGAACCACCAAAACAAGTGGTCAACAATGAGTTTACCCGTTAAAATAGTTTAAGACATAACCAGTTTGAGTCCGTAAGATTTTGGAACGACTATATACTAATAGGGCCTATTCAAATTGTCGAGAACATCGGATAGTTTTTCACGAAGTTTCACACCTATACCTATTATAACAATGCCCAGCAACACTAGAAAAATAAATCGTTGACATAAATAATACTTTTCAGGTTTTTAATTCCACAGGAAAATATTCACATATCCAAATAACCAGAATCAAGTTCTGGTTTCTGCCAGTCTTGACCATTTTTTGGTCTTGACCTTTCCTAATAAAGGTCTAGGCATCTAATCCTGTTATGAGATAAAGTTTAGGAAATATCTATCCAGACGGCGACGGAGAGTTGTCAACATAAGATTTGTTTTCCCCCCTTGATACTTTCAAAATACCTTTTACAAATTTGAGTTCGAGTACAATATTATTATATAACGCGACAAATCCCATTCTGGAAAGTGAAAATAAACATTGTTGTCGATAGAGTTTGACAACAATGCTGAAAAGATTAGCAGTCGAAGACATTGTTGTGACTCCTGAATTCAGTCGAATTGAAAGTGTTGCTGTGGTAACACGTTGCCGAATAATGTTTACAATATGGCGTCCATGGGAAACTGAAAATCTGTGTGTCCAAGTTAATAATTTTAACAACAATGAAGTTGACAATAATATTGCGTATGATAATGTTCGAAAAATGGAAGTTGAGGATAATGAAGAACCGAGTGAAGATCCACTACGGGTAAACGATCCAGACGATTCCACCATATCCGAAGATGAGTTTTCATCACCAGAACAGAAAACGATACGTGACGGTGTTTTAGGCAAACAAGGAACACGAATTATATTGAGTGCGTATAAGTATGTTACCAGCAAGAACAATCTCGATCCTGTATCGACAACATCCAAAATGACCGGTGCTACTCGAGAAACAGTTCAAAAAATAGTGAAGGAAAGTCAACCTAGAAAGCCGAAGAAGAAAAAAAGTTATGGTTCGACTGAAGTGAATATTCAGATCCCTGCTGGAAGCTCAAGTGGTAGAATGAACAAAGTTCGATTAGTAAGATTCAGTGACACGTTTTTTTAAACTTAAAAAAAAAAAAAAATAGCAAAAGCAACATTTTTAATAATTGCATTTACTCATGTCAACAAAATGATATTTCAACCGCCTAGTATGGAAAATGTAAAAATTACTGTCAGATTCGAATATAGTCTACTTATATAAAAATGTTGTAAAATATCTCAAGTTTTTCATTTCTCCATTATTATTTCATCCTACATATTTATTTTTCGTGTCATCGTGCTGGAATTGTTTTATATTGTTTGATTTACAGCCTGTACAGAAACAGATGACATTTGATATAATTTATTGACGTGTCTTCACTCTTCAGCATGCAAATTATATTACTGGTCACGATATTCATCCCACTAAAGATGATTTAACGATAACTTTTTAAGATTTCACCAACGGATTTAATGTAAACCTGTTACAATATGTTACACGTCAATATCATGACACAGTATCCACAAATGAGATTGCGTTTGAAATACTATTGATTTTTTTAGCAAAGAAAAGTTCAGCTGATAAGTGTTGTAGCCTAATTACGTTTTATTTCGGAATTTTACTCAAATTGGAAATCGTTGCCATCCGCAAAAAGAATTCGGTGGTGATAAATCTTTGTCTGTAAAATTGATTCCCTTACAATGTACGTTCATAATTATTATTATTAAACGTTCATGATTATTATTAAGCCAATTTCGATTAAGAGGGCAGTTTTTAACTACGGTATCACCTGAAAGAACTGTGGCGTTATTGTCTGTATAATGATTAATTTAGGCTACTCTTAAAATTCCCAGACATTTTCCTATATTCTTGCACAATACGAATTATCATAATTAAATAGATTAAGATAATATTTTAAAATATTTATTTGCAACATGTGTAAATTATTGATAAAACTGTGGAAATCACAAACTTCGCAGTACAGATAACCTCAATCTTCGTCTCAATAATCAATTTTTTGCTGTTTTATTTCGAGATACGATAATAATGCAGTTTATTTGGAACAAAGCTCCATATTTTTTATTATCGACCTAGAACTATGAACAGGAATAACCATGAAGGGCTCAAACCCTGAACTAGGTTTTAATCTGGACATTTTTTTACGTATCACAATTCATTTATTGACATTCTCCAGCATACAAAGTCCAAGTTACATTCTACGACATTTTGCAACCTATAAAAATTTCGTCATTATAATAATATATCAATTACTCACGTGCTTGACAATGTGGTTATTATTACGGTAATTACGTCAGAACCCTTATACTCCCCCTTTCCTAACTATAAATGTCACCCCCCTCCCCCGTCTAAGATTTAACACCAATCACTTAAAATCACGTGTTAAAACCATGACGACAAAACAGCAAAATCTATAAATAAACTCGAACATACGTAAAACCAAATTTTCACCTCCCAAAATCTTATTTAACCAGGTTACTTTTTTATTCCAAATGATAAACATATCAGCAGAGAATGTAGGTCAAACTATAGATCCCCAAATGCTTCCGTGCTTCTCTCCCTCCCCCTCTGCAACCCCCCTCCAGAAAGTATGAACATTAGCTCAAATCGATCTCTGTCTCCGGGCACGAAAATATACCTGCGTTATAATAATAACTCATTATTTCACACTTATTAAAATATATTATCGGTTTTTGCTTATTTGGTTATATACTGTGATTGCTGAGGGAAAGATTCTTGAGTTGCGGCCAAGGTTATTGGCTGAGGGGAAAGTACTGTTGGGTGATACCGGTACTGAGAGTTCGATAACTTCGATTACAAAATGACAATTTCCAAAAATGTTCTTAGTTTGAGAATGTATAATAATAATAATTATATCCAGTATTCCAGTTGTATATATTGTTTATTCCAAAAGAAAAGCAGAGTTTAAAAATGATACCCTATTTTTTCTTTGCCTACTCCGGGCCATTATTGACTCAGAGCTAGCAAATTTTTTTCTGAACTTTTCTTTCGTAGCTTCATGAACATTGCTGTATTACAAACCAAGTTATAAATTTCAGTTTCCATTTATAAGGAATTCGGAATTGACATTTGCATTGTAGTTGCATCACAAAAAATAATTCTGGATTTCACATAGCCTACTTCCATTAATTCAGAATATAGGCCTACGTCTAATTATAAAAATAATGTAATAAACCTATTTATATATATAATTCAAACGATCCAACTTTTAATGAACGTTTTGAAATAATAAAAATCAGGGTTGGCAAAAAGCCAGATAATATTGAAATAGTCCTCTCCGACCGGACTTTATTGGTTTTATCCGGATTTTATCAATTTTGTCCTGACTTTTTCAATTTAGTCTAACTTTTTCAAAATTTTAATGCTTTTCAGAAATGGAATTTGTCTGTTTAGGATCAAAAATACTCATAGTTGCCAAATATCATTTTTAGGAAGATAACATTAATATAGGGGCAATTATTTTTGATATTAGATATGAAAACAAAGATAGGCCTATTTGATAAAAACACTTCTTGATTTACTGAATTTATTGCACAAAATTGTGAAAACTATTGTTGATTTTAGACACTTTACGGAGAAAGTGGACAATTTCAAGTGGATTAATTCGGTTTAATCCACCCCGAATTAAACCAGTCCGGCTTATATTTGCCAACCCTGATAAAAATAGTTCAAATTTTACTCAACTCTATGAGTCCTTGCTCGGGTTCACAGAGCAAAGGGTTGAATAAGCTCAAATTAACTTTTCCTCCTGCAGCGCTCATAATTATGTTGACATCCGCATAAATCATGTTGCACTTGCTGTGATTCTGTTTCACACGTCATAATATTGAAAGGGTTGTAGCAAGATAGGGGTTACACTCCTTTCTGAGTCTGAAAGTGTCAATAAATAACTTGGAGCAAAGTCAGCACTACTGAAAGTTTGGCTACGTTTTCTTCTGAGGTGACACATCTCTTAGTATGAACGAACTGTTAATTAACTTTGGCTTCAAAACATTCCTTATAAGAAGATAAGCCGTCGTTTGTTTCTTAGTTAAACAATCTATGCATAACATAGAACTTTATACGTCACATTACAGAAGTAGCTTATAAATCAAACATAAGTGAATTTAGAACTAATTAGCAATCCTGTACTTTTTTGATACGGTAATTGAACAAAATGAAGATCAGTGCTGTTCTCAATTTCGAACTTTATATAGATGTTCTTTCTTCTAACAGCAGTTTACATATTTTTTAGAGAAGACAAAGGGGACAATATACAAAGTTGATTATAACACAGTTTTCAATTGAGTTAAATTTATTAGTAGCACTCATATTCTATTAATACTATACAGTCTACCCTACGTCACAAGTAATTATTTCTTTACTAAAAACTTCATTCCGGAAATGATAACATTTCATTTAATTTTCTCTCACGTCATAGCCAATAATAATCCATTTGAGCTATCAATAATTATAATATATTCCTCCATTTGCATATTAATAATTAAACCGTTACACACCTGTGCTGTGACTGCCGCGAAGGAGAGACTGCATCAGAAACGAACAGCATACAAGTTTTACATTACCAGATTTGAATCTTTAGCCTATTTCATCAATCTTATTCAAATTTCGTTCACACCCACAGTACAGCACGGAACGATGACGGAGAAAAACGACTTACAAATAATCTAAAGAATCCTATTCTGAAATAAATGTTTTTACAGATTTGCTTTACAGTCATATCCAGTGACGATTGTTCTGAACTGTGATATTTAGATTATGAGGGAAAGGGGATTGTTATCACGGAACAACTGCTGGTGTTAATCAATACTATAGGATTAAAGGTGTAAAACGCGACGGATTATAGTTTCTTCTACAGGTCTCTTAAGGGAATTCTACAGTTCTCCAAAGGGAATTAGGAGAACGGGGATTACCAAGGAGAGGCCATATATTTAAGTGCACCTGTTCGCGAGTTCCTGAAAGAATGAAAGAATTAACGGTAAATAAAATATTTTAATTTTTTTAATTTTATGATAATTTCGATATCAGATTTGGAAAGATGAGAATTTTTTGACACGATTTGATATAAAATATCACTATAAATATAATCCCGATGCTTAGGAGATCAGTGAACTTGAATATTATTTGCTATACTCAGGCAGAAATTTTAAAATTGCTATCATATTTTCCACTACACTAGTACACTTTTCTTTTTTTTTCACTACAGCTAATCTACTATATTTTATTAAAACATGCAAAAGAACAACAGATTTTAAAAATATAAAGCTACAAAAAATGAGATATTTTCATTAATTCCAACAGCATACTAACAAGGGAACTTCACGAACTGTCCCATCCCGCTTTTTATGAAACTTGGTAGAGTTATTCTCCTATGCACACTGATCACGAAAATACCTATCATAGTTGACACTTTTCGGTTTTACCCGTTTTATATTTTTTATGAACTCAAGACACCACGGTACTGCATACATATTCCAGGTGGCGTTTTCATCATCGTTCAATTGTTATTATAAATAATAATGAAAATATATTTTATGTAAATATGTGAGAAATAGAAAAGGCTTACAAGAAAAATCTCATGATAGGTTACATAGATAGAAAGTTACTAAGATTTGCAGTTTTTGATTATTATTTCCTGTTTCATGAAAACTCTTCCAAACAGTTTTCATCTGAAAAATAATCTATATCGCACTCTATATCTCTGTCGCGTGTAGAAAAGTCGGGCCTAATCCAATAAAAAAATTATCATATAAAAATGTTCAATCAAATTGTATGGATTATGGGAAACGGAACGGTTTCTTTATTATTGAAGTAAACATAGGAACAAAAATAAGTTCCCGCCTAACATGTAATGATATATTGACAGTGCAAAAATGAGCATTCAGTTCAAAAATATATTCTTTTGAAACTAATTATTCAATTTGTCTGCATACGGTATCTTCTTTGAAAATATATTTATAATCACACCTCACACCCGTACGTATTGTTCAAGTATTCGATGTCGCCCCCCCCCCCCCACCCCCCACTCCCAAAAATAAGAGAAAGTTGGGAGGACAAATTCCAGGTCTAAAAGCTCATTGACAGAACCTCACAAA
>JAQIWE010001253.1:0-16574 GCA_034698565.1 Campodea plusiochaeta
AAAAATTCTTTAATAATATAAGGTGCAAGAAAATCACAGAAAACCGGAAATTCATTATCTGCAGGTAACCCTTTAAAGTGGTTTAAGTATGTACATATGTTTGTTTGTTTGGTTACATCAAATGATATAACCATTCTTTTCTCTTCAGAAAATTGAATGTAAGTCAGTTGCAGAATTTTTACTAGACACCATAACGAATAACACATAAGGTGCTTCATAAAACTCTTAGTCGTTTCAATCATTCCTCATTTTCAGATCAATGAACAGTTTTATCCAAACGCGAAACTCTGTAGCTTTACCTAACAATATTCTTATATAGTTTAGTATACTCTAAATCTTATTACTAATATTGTTAAATCAGTTGAGAAATGTAATAAGGATATAAAGGTTGTGAAATTGATCAATACTTTGATGATGGTATGGTAAATCTCTGCCTCAATCCTCCATCAATCTGCATTTGAATGATGGTGAAGGTAAAGTATAGAGATCGAAAGCAAACAGGAAACCACTGACGTAAAAAATGGCTTCACAACAGTTCTACGTGAATGACATACTGGTTGCGCTGGGATGGCTTTAACTTTCATTTTACTTCTTACAATGTAAAAAGTGTAGTTATGGACAACTTAGGTATGTTTTGATAACATTTAGAAACAAAGAAAAAAATGTTCCTGAACTTTCATCTTAGCTCATTAGCAACATAACTAAAAAGTAAAATTATAAAAGTGTTGGTATTATTTTGTTTAATTAGCATTGCTATATAATACAAATGAAATATATGCGGAATATAACAAGTAGCCTAAATGAAGTTATGTTATTTTTAGTCGAAAAATTTGTTTACTGTACAGTTACAATAATCTCTAAGATAACCTCTCCTTTTTCACATCGTAATTATAATATGAATTTCATGCTATTACAAATTGAATATAAAAAGACTTCTGTAACTTCAGCTTCACTGCAAAGTATAAATATCAAAATAACCTACCATAATTGCAGTCCCAGCAAAAGTCTGCGTGCTATTTTATTTTGCAGCATTCAGCATAAGGAAAAAATACTTAATAAAGCATGAAAGGGCAAGAAAAAAGTACGACCCAAGCTAAGCAAGTTGAAAATTTTCCAGACAGGGTGTTGTTTAACTAATGGAAACCTTTCCAAATGCTACTCCAGGCCTTTTTGTTAATTTAAATTCTCGTCTTTTGATCCAAACATCAAGAGAAAAAACCTCAGCGTCATCCGGAAAAATAAAGTTAGGATAGGGATTGACTTTTTCACCACAACATTATTTTTTCATTGCACTTCTATAAGAGAACTACTGGTGTCTGTATGTGAATGAACTGATGAACTATACGTGTATAAATGTGAATGAACTGGAGTAGTATAAATGTGAATGAATTGCCATCAAAGCATTCTTTCACAATAAGCATTAATACTGTACTTCTGTTTATTCATAATGCTGTTGGTAACTTTTAAAAAAGTAAAAGGTATACATATTATATTGTATGGATTGCAGAGAATATTCTGTATTTATTTTTTGTGTATTCGTAGTTCGGCGACCACACACACATAATAGTGGAACATGGTTTTCGCTTTGAATGACTAGAAAAATTTACATACACATGTTAGTTTCTTAAAACACTACTATCTACAGCTTCGTTTATATACTTAAAGCATCATAACAGGACACAAGTCACCTAAGGATCTGATAAAGCCTTTTAACTGACATAAGATAGAATATATTAACTTACGTTACTGAATCGCTGGTGTCGTCATCATCAGATGAATTATTAGTTTCATCTTCATAATACAAATCATCATCATCTTCATCATCTGTATCTTCATCATCACGTGTTATGTCTACGTCATCAAGCTCTTTTGCAGATGACTTCAGTTTAGACTTGTGAATTATTATGTCCCTGGAAAGATAGGCAACATTTAAAACTCATAATTATTATACTTCTCCCAATATACACTAGCAGCAGATATGCGTGTGCGGTGTTCTATGAAAGTTGGTTGTTTCTATCAGCGTCTGCTTTTTATATTCCAATAAATGAGCTTACGTCAGATGTCAGATCAAGTGAAAAGTGGAAGCTTATAAAATAAGAGAATATTATTTTGTTTCTATAATTGTATTGCCTCATTCGAAAGCAAGAACTTCAATAACTTTTACTATACGTATGATGAACTCTGTTTAGTAAATTGTTAGTCTTATAATGAAATAGTTAACTTGCAGAAGTTTTGTTTCCCAACCAATCGCTTGAATAAAATTATAAACTGTTGAACTGGGGGCAATAAGAATATAAGAGTGGTGAGAAATTTTTCTCTCAAAAGGAACATTTGAATGGCAAGACAATCAATAAAACAATATCATTCACAGTGTGAGGTTAAAAAAAGTTAAGAAAATTTATTCTTTTTATTCTCTTGTCACATTAAAATGAAAATTTACTGAAATGAGCCCTGATAAAATAATTAATTCTCTTATAAATTCCGAATATTCGATAACAACTTGTCACAATAATATTATCTCAACAAAGTTTTAAATTAATTAAGCGTGCCATCTAATCTCTTCCTCAGTAAATCTTTTATATCATGACGATGTATCTTATAAAGTATTATTATCCTGTTGCAAAAAGTTACTTTGAATAAGAAAAGTTTTGTTCCTGTATTTATTGCTAATTAGATTGCGTCTGTTTCGCTCTATTGTTATTGTAAACCAAAATGGGATTACAAGTTCAAAGTAACGTAGAGCAGAAGACAAAGAGAATTGACACCTTACCCATTTTTGTGGAGTTCTTTCTTGCTGACGCAAACTGCAGTAAAGGCGTCCTCTAAGAGACACATCTCCCGTTTCTTGCAATTGAGAGCTTGGCAGAGATCACCTGCAAAAGACAAAAGGGATAAGAAACATCCAAAAGGGAAAGGGAAACGGGAGATTCAGGGACTTGTTTGACATTTAGATTGCTTTTCCGATTTGCAGCAGAAAGGAATCGAGATGATGGAAAAGATCCAGCATGCATACAAGTAAATATTCGTCCCATACTCTTTTCCTGTTTTTTTTTAGTCACGATGGTTTATGTTCAGTTCAGGTTTCACAAAGCTTCAAGTAGTGGTTCTCTATTTTTATACACGTGACAAAGTGTATAACACGTTTTTGCCCTTTTAATAATTTATAAAAAAATATATAATTTGTACGTGAGATTGTGGAAGTTTATGGCGATGATTGTATTAAGTAAACAAAAGTATAGCTTTACAACAACTCAATTTTTCACTTCGATAAAAAAAATAAAAACATTGCTGAGTTGCATGTACCCGTATTAAGACAAAGTTCAATACGTACTTATTAAAGTTTATACATGTAGTGCCATAGTATCAGAGCTAGCAAACAGTAAGCTTATTTAGAATCCTTGAGTGACTGTAGAGTTTCTGAGTTTCCTAGTAACTGTAATTCTTAGGAATCATGTTTACTGTAAGATTAGTATACGTATGCACTTCTTACGAAATAGGAAACTGGATTAAAATATTCTTAAACTGTAAGATCAACATCTTAAATAAATACCTTAACAAGAGGGATGGGATTGCGTAATTTATGATGGCTGCTTTTAAAAGAATGCAAATAGCCGAGCACAGTGGATAGTAAAGGTACTGTTTGTTAAGAGACCACACTGAGTGTAGACAACACAAAAACCCTTGCGGGCAAACACCTTCGTTCAGGATAATAAAATGCTTCAAATTTACATACGTAAACAAGAAGGAAATTCTCATTCTTAACAGTACGTTTAGTACGGATTAGGTTATTTATATGATACTGTTCATTTTTTTCTACACCTCCTGTATCCATGTCAGTTCATTCATCTCATTTTTTTTATTCCACATAGAAAGAATATTTTTATATAGATATTAGAAAGAAATACTTGCATGATTAAATTTCTGCTCATGAAGTATAGAAGGTTTTGCTACGTCTTCTATAAAAAATAATACTGGCCAAATTTCAAAAAGGTTAATTTTTTCTGCAGGAATGAACTGAACATTTTGATTCACTCTAGTGTAGCAATCAATATTT
The DNA here is from genome assembly GCA_034698565.1 of Campodea plusiochaeta. Lineage (NCBI taxonomy): Eukaryota > Metazoa > Arthropoda > Diplura > Rhabdura > Campodeidae > Campodea > Campodea plusiochaeta. Next base: position 4,055 of record JAQIWE010001253.1, read on the forward strand.
TAATTATTTCGCAACACTCTTTAAAAATGCGAAGTGCTCTTATAACCAACGATGAGGTAGATATAAACCACATTCTATTCCCCCTCCTCCAGTTCACTCGTAGATAGGAGGAGGTCGAAGGTAGTGAATTTTTAATCTGAGGATTATTCTACAAATTAATAGAGAGCAGCAGTATGTAAAGCTTTAGTAAAAGGAAGGTGGTTCAAGTTAATATTCCAACTCTGTAATACACAGAAAAACGCCCCACGTGCGGTGAGCAGTAAGTTTGCTCTTTCTCGTCTCATCTCTCTAACGCATTTTCAGAATATGTAGCAAGTATTATATAGTAGTATAGTAGCATTATTCTAGCTTATACACTATACTATACAGTGGAAGGTAACAAAATCGATAATGTTTAATTTGTAGTTCATGGATCATTGCCATCACTTATAATACCATACCCGAACATTTTTCAACCCTCGGGGGTTCAATGAAACTCGAAATTATGGCAGTATAAAATACCTAAGTTCATGTACGTGAGTTTAATACCTGTCGCGTGCAAAGGAAGTTATTTCCTACCAGCTTATATCAGTGTTATAAAATTGTTAAAGTAAAAGTAATCAAATAAAATGGGACGATTCAGATAGATACTAAGTGTATTCTTATATCAAGACGCACAATATAATTATACATGCTTAAAAAGAGAGTTGTAATTGGAGAACGTATTTAAAAAGAAATTGTCCACGAAATTTCAAATTGATTCTGCGTATTAGGCGCACAGCTTATAGAACATTACTGTAATTCTTTTTAATAGAAATTTAACAGTGTTTGTCTTTTATATAGTATTTCGTAATAGCAATATTAAATAAATAATCTGTATTAATCTGCTGTAAAACAATGTTTTCAAAATTCATACTGCTACTATCATACTAGGCTATAGTCTCCTTTCTATGTGTTTTTTCCATAGTGTATAATTATTACGTTTAAAGTTCCTGAAGGCAGGAAATCTGAACTTGCTATTTCAATGAGTTCTAATGAAGTGATTTTTAGGATTTTCTTTATACATGACTCACTTGCTGATTACTAGTATATTTTTTTTCCACTCATCTTCGAATCAATATGCCAATGAGTCCCAGTAAATCTCAGATATTTAAATATCATATGTATACTGATGTAGTTCGCATTACAATTTTTTTGTCCATAATATTATTTCCAGATCAGGATGTTAGAAAGAAACAAAAAATAATTAATAATGAAACAACCATTCTTAAGTATTTTTAAATTATCAAGTTAACTATGGACTAAAATTTTATTTGTATGAAAAACGAACTCTTTATTCCATTTTCCTTTTTATCCAAGAAAATTTGAAATCAAGCACGTATACAGTGAAAGTCACACAAGTTTGAATTTTACAGGAGCTCCACCTTATAGAGCTTTTAGAAAGACTGTGGTACTATACTGCTGCTGGGTATATTAGTATGTGTAGAATGTCTCTATACTTGTGATCACAAGTGGTAGAGTCAGGACAGGAATTGGTAAAACATTTTATGTAAAGACTCCACTGACCCACTCAAAATTAGGAAGTCACAAAGTGGGCGTAAAAGACCGGCACATGCTACAAAAGTGCTGTACTGTACATTCAATATTAGTTCCCTCTATTCTATACAGTTCAACCATTTTCAGAGAATATTTTTCATAAGAATGAAAGTTTTTTTCTGTTATTCAACGGAAAGAACGAGAAATTCCGAGATGGCAAAATATTTTCCCTATTCAATAAGTGTAATTAATTCTACAGATGAATTATTTGTAGTGCATATAAATAGGTCAAGATAATGTTAAAATTACTGTAATCGATATAGTGAACAACTGAAGTAAAATTATGACACTGCTTCAATAATAAATAACAGTTAATTATCTATGAAGTTTTCCAATGGTAGATAAATATGTAGATAGAAAGCTCGTGTTAACACGATAAAACATGAAATATTCTATTACATTTATTTTTATGTCGGAAAGAAAACCAAGTGTACTGACGTGGGTAGTATTGGCCAACTTTCCTAGCTTTTTTTTGTTATAAATGTAGTTGTTAATTTTACATCAAGCTATTTGTTAATGTAAATAACGCTGGAAGACTTATATACATTTCAAATTAGGAATGCAGAAGACTTTTGAATAGATAAAGTTTGTCGAGTATTAATACATAACTAATACATCTTTAAATATTCTATAACATTATTTCGGGTACAGTACGAAGCTGTAAGATTCTTCAAGTAATGAAATTTATTTCTTACAAGTGATGAAACTGCACTCTATGAAACTTAAAACATTCATTATAACTTTAGCTCTTACTATAAAACATCCTCTCTAAAGGTAACGCATCTTGTTCTTCACTTAGTGGCATATGTTAATATTTTCCATATATTTCTGAGAGGAAATGCATAAATTGCATCTTAGTATTATATACTGTAGGTAGACAAAGTATATGATGCTGGTACAGTGACATGCAAAGTAAGGGTTAATGCATCTTCAGTATACAGCACTTAGTTCAGAGTACTGCTGTAGTGTTTTTAACATGTGCTGTGGTAATATTTCTATATTAAAGAATACGATCAAGGAAAAAGTTTGAGAAACCTTCAAAACTATTATCAAACTGTAGACTACTTTATACTTCGTATGTGGCAGAATGCCATGTTATAAATATTCTGTGGAAATGATATGTTAAAATGAAAACAAAGATACTTTAAAAACTGTTTTGTTTTTACAGTAATATATTTCCTGCATGCTACAGATATGGTTACAAAATTACTGAGTTAAATAACTTAGAATATTTTCATAATGCTTATCAATAGATTTTTATAAACTCTCCATCGACAGTATAATTAACCGGCTGGATATTCAGAATGTTTGAATTTCAGAAAATAATATCATTTATTTTACATAAAGAAATCAAGTCAAGTCTGACGTTATTAACATAACCACTGAAATTCACTAACCAACTTATTATTGAATCAATACCCCATGCAAACTTGTTCTATTTACATTGATCTATCCATTTATATACAAGTCAACTCTTTATTAAATATGAATGGGAACCCACTTTCTCGGGAATTTAAATACATGGGAGGTATATAAAACTGTAAAAATAGATCATATTAAGTCTATATACTATGTCAGTATTCGGTACCTTTCGCAGGCTTGCTCTTTCGTGTTTGAAATTGTATTCCTTTTCTCATTGTCAGATTACGAAATATAATATTAAGTTGTTTTAACACTGCAGTCACTATACGTTACGCATCAAGCTATATTTTCTATTTACAAAATCCAACTTTTCCATTGTAAGCTTTGTAACACTACTAAAATGGTTTATATGTTCCATCCAGAAAGCGATGTTTACGTTTGCTACCATTCCTTTGGTGACTCAAAAGGTCGAAAAACATATGATTGGCTGAAAGCTTTATATAGAAATCGTATTCACTTCATGAAAAGAATAAGTATCATTAGTTATACAATAGTGAAAGGGTAGATTTGGATGTTTACAAGCAGCTTTTCACCAAAAACTTTTTTCATTCTGGTGTTGAAATCATTTATATCCCTTCTACTGCTTTCGAATTCATTTATATATGAAGGGCGAAACGTTTCGAGGCTTTTTATATTTGACAAAAGCAGACGAATAAAATTTCTTCACTCGTCTTCACTATATAGAAAGCACTTCAGGGTAAAATCTATTATAACCATCATAGTGTAATATAATACATGTAGGTCAACGTTCCTGGAAGGTGTATGAACTGGACATTCAAATATGTACATACAACGAGCACTTGGAGACACAATTTTAAGTAAGCTATTATCACATCTCACGCGATTAGGTGATTATATTGCTGGAGCACTCTTTATTATTCCACCCTTGTAATTACCTAAAGTATTTTACTATAATTACAAATGTCATTTACAAAAATGACTAAATTTCTACACTTAACATGAGCTTAGTTGTAAGTATTCAAACTTAATTCTAATAGTAATAAAATATACTGACCGATCGAATGGCGTAATATCAGATATCTGGAACGTTATATCAGATATCTGGATCGCATATTTATAATTTAAAGGAAAAGTCAACTTATTTATTCTATCAGAAACCAATATGTTCCCACACAAATTTTTAATAAACCTATAATCGTAATTAACTTAATTACATTAAATCTGTACAGATATTTTTCAGATTCAAAGAGTATCACTATACAAAACATTTTAAAAGTACCGCAACGCCTTATCATTTAAAAAATAATTAATATCTGTTACAACTGAAGTCTACGCCATAAAACCGATCATTTGAGTAGCCCCAATTTATTTAACATTTGACCCAATTTTGATCCTTCTCTTTTGCTTGTAGAAAGAGAAAACATCGAATCAAAATATTGGTAAAGCAGCGTATAATCTTTCTTAACAGCCTTTTCTTCTCTTCCAAAATTGATTTTCCCTGCTTTCATTTCATTAAGTTAATTATCTATAAATAGACTAGTGACAGTTGTCTCTTAACAAATTATCAATAAAACACTTTCAGATTAATTTAGAATCTGCTATTGAGAATGCTTTACGACAGATCAGGTACTGGAGAACTTAACTATTAATTTGAAATTCAATAGAACACAGGATGATGTAATTACGTACAACGAAATAGTCGAAATGGTAAATAACTACATTTACTCATGAGTTATGAATAAACTTCATAAGGAAGTATTGAAATTGATGTTACAGAATATCTCATTTTCAGTCCTACATAATTAAGCGTTAATTTTGGAGAGTTAATATACTGATATGTTATATGAAATGACTAACTTAGAGGCAGTTGCGTGTCTCGAGCTTCAGTTTCATATACAAACTTTCCGTGCCACCTCCCTTTCACTTCCCGTTTCTATATACTCGTACAAATCGAAATTAAAAAAAAATTGAGAGGGAACATGAGGACTCCGATTGATTTTGGATACAGGGGTAAATATCATGAAAATTTAAAAAAAAAAATTTTCGTTGGTTAAAACATAAACGTAAGATACCATAATACTTCGAAAAAAAATTGCCCAAAGAAAATTAAATGCAAATAATGTAATGCCTTCTTCTTATCTTTAATTCCAAACTTCCTTTCTCGGTAATCATTAAGTGTTTTCAAAAGAGAAAAAAAACTGAGGAACAAAAAGGCAGAAACCCAATCACGTCTTGTGAAGTTATAATCGATAGATTAACGCAGAAGAGTTAAAAAGGAATTCTTTAATAGAAAATTAAAAATACCATGGATCACTTTTCCGCACTTTAAAAAGATGATGAGCTCTGCTAGATTTAGTGTAGAGTTTGCTACATAATACATATATCACTACATCATGTACTACTGTGAGTCATCCTGAAGGTTGAATTTAATATTTTGCCTTCCTATCACAATCCATTATGCTAATGAAAATATTGCATAAATTTTGAATACCCTGTCGAAATATACCATGTCATTTTCAAGCTATACAATATAGTGATATAATCATTGTATAATATAAAACAAAAACGTTCAATGTACTCCGGAAGTTCATACTGTAATACCGTCGGAAATACCTATCTCTTGAGATCACATGTACAGTTTCGCTTTTAAAATCCTCTACACAGTATGTAGTGAAGTAAAAGTACTATGATCCTTTCAGTTACTGCTGACAATCTTTGCCAAGGAAGCATGTCATTAAAGTAATTTGCATGGAAGTCACTTGAGAGTGTACGCTAATGAAAATGGCTCCACAACCCAAACCAAAATTTATATCTTTATACACAAGGGAGAACCAGTCTACTGCTACTTAACATTTACAATGGATATTATGATATGTCATGGCGTATGTATATAGTCTTCCGTATTGTCCGTGGAATAAATAGCTCTTGTATGTTATGTCATTTTCATACTTAGATCAATATGACCGCATGGAGATTTGCAGGACCTTTCTATATGATGTTCTACACGTACCGGTCTCTCTAGGTGGCTTGCTAATCTCTTATAAAGGATGTACTTACACCTTTACTTCTACTTTATATGATTTTAGACCAGAAGGTTTTAAAGGCAAGGGAAAGCTCAAATTAGGGTTCTATGATACTATGAAAGCTGGTGCTAAGCTAATGTGAAAGTTTGCTGAGTGTTTGTAAAACATAATTATTTACTTCCGAGTGGAAAGACGGTTGCATTATTTATGATTCGAAGTTTCTGGCAAGATATTAATTAATAAGCTTAATGTCAACATTAAATTAGCATTATTTAAACATGAGCACACAGTAATATACGTGTTGTAACATATGAATTCGATGTTTGATGTAATTCTCAACAGTAAAAATAGAATTCATAACTACGTATCATTAATTAATGTTAACAATTTTATTTGTCTTCTATAGAACAAGATACTAGTACCTCTACAAAAACCTGCTATTTTATTACAAACAGTTTAAAAATCTAGTTGTACATTCGCAGTAACCAACAACATAACGTGATAGAAAACCACTAGAACAGATTAGCAAATCATTATTATATACCTTCTGCATGACTATATTACTGTAGCGTAATCTTGACATTATAATAACAGAGCATGACATAAAGTAATTCAATTTTGGAAAATGGGTTATTGCTCATTTTTGTACTGTGTAGAATATATTTGAAACAAATGACTGCATATTAATATTTATAGGTAGAAATATTATTTCACTGTTTAATAATTTATTTTACGTAATATTCACAAAATATTAATTTAATATTGTATTTGAGTTAACAATGCTTTATTCTAGTAATGCAGTGGTACTGACAAGAATGACTTCCTTTAGAAGTAAATACTGCTAGTCTACTACCAATCTATTTGAACTACACGACGTAGAAATCAGCCCCTACTGAATGTACACTTATGCAATGTGGTGAACGAGCCTGCTTTAACGGTTATCCACGTACCAGGATGGGCTGTTCCATCATTCACATTTCCAAGGTCTACATTATCCAAACTCCGAAAAACGAGCAATTATATCTTTGAACAGAAACTAATTTGATGATGAAGTAAATAATACGTACGTGCAAATGTGTTTTTCATCTTTGCGATGGAAGCATAAATAACTTGAAAATTCTTGATAATTATCGTTATTGAATTACCTAATTTCATTACGAATACAAACATATATCAAAAATTCATAATTGTGAGCAAACTAAAATTCTCATTTTTTGAGAAATCTCAAAAAGTAAAACCACTATAATTATGTGCCTATTACATTCAATGACATTACTAATACTCAACCATCCTTCATGCTGAAGATCACATGATAACATCAACTTCCAACGAGCCATAGACAATAAAGTTTGTATCGCTTGTGACTTGTCTATCCATTCAAGAGTTATAAGATGACAAATGACCATCTTAGCGGAGGAAGAGACATGACTAACTACCCAACCATTATTCACTACAAATTTCCACCAGTCTTATTATGAATCATACAACCAATCAGGAAAACAAAACATCTCTGTATATTGTATTACAACAGCGTGAGACTAATTAGACCCAAATATATCTCCTCCAAGGTAGTAGTTACTTGGAACCTCCAAAGAAGAATGAAATTGTTCTCAACTACTTATTTATCTCACATCAGTTTCCTTCGTACAAGGTGTTACGATGATGAAGCAGTAAAGAACGAATACAACCTGTACATACATTACGAAAGAGAATACAGGTCATATGGATTTCATTCGATGAAAGAGTAATTTTATCGTTGTTGTGATGATAAATGGAAATTACTTTTTTTTACGTGTAGATGAAGTAACTTATATAATGTTTTATGCGACATGGGATGGAGGAAAATTACGTTTTAAGGCCCCTTTCCACTGGATGAAACCACAGTTGAATTGCCGTTTTCACACATGATTTTCATCTGCGTTGAGATGAAAAGTAGTTGAAAAGTTTCAACTTTTGAATTCATCTGCACAATTGAATTTGGAATAAAATGTTTGGAAAATGGCGGCCTGTTTATCCGGTTAGTTTCATTCTTTAATTTTTCGCCTTGCAGAAGTATTTTAAAGTAAGTTTAATTTGTTAAGATAACAATATTGTTGAACAGTACGGTATGGTATATGACTTTGAAAGTACTTGGTCTCATTTAAAGATGTAGAAATCGACAGGTTGTCTCTGTTTGAGATGCAATATTTCACCTGTTTGTCTGTATTTTGAAACTTTTCAGTGGAAACACATGGGGTGAATATTCAAGGATGAATATAATTCTTCATCCAGATGAAATATTCATCTTATGAAAATTTCGTCCAGTGGAATGAGTCCTTAAGGAACTAAGAGCTAACAGTGACTGTATTTGATAGAACTTGCCACTTTTTTTTTACGTAATACCGATTAACATTTGAACCATATACTAATATCAGTTATAGCTATTACACCGAAATTTCATTTTTATGCTACTAAAAGAAATTATGAATATTCAATAGAATCCAACTACACCCCTCAACTTCACTACTAATATTCTGAGAACTTTTTCATTAGCAAAATCTTCAACATGGAGGAAATATTTTCTGTCATGCTTGTACGATAAAGACAAATTTTTTAGAAGATATTTCTTAGGAGATATCTATTTTTATTGCAATATTTGTTTATTTATACATACTCTCTGTTTACATATAGTAAATTGACAGATTATACAGATACTCTACGTTAATTATGATATTACTTATCATTCATTGCAGGGAGAAGATATACAAAATAATTTTGTAACTGTAGCCTAAAAAGGGTATAGGAAATATAATTTTTTTGAAAATCTGGGCCAGTATATAGTCCTGACTTATATTATAGGCTAATTGGTGTACAAATTATCTGAAGGATTACTGCCATTAACAACTAAAGAAAAGATACGTGAAACTACAGGTGAGCAGGGAACAACTCAGGAAGAGAACTTTCATTCCATTCTCTTCTAAATATGCACCAAACATTTGATTCTTACCAGGAAATCTCAATATAAATGTTCCACTTCATTAATAGAGCAGTAACTTCCTCAATTCTTAACCAAATCTTATCATAAAAGACAACGGAAAGATGTGTAAAACGAACTCTTTTATCATCCATATTCTTCATTCATTACAACAATATCCTTTTTTTAAAAGGAAGATTATTTTTAACTTTTTTCCCCTCCAAAGAAAAGGTGAGCACTTTAACACTTGCGTGAAGAAAAGAAAAGCTCGACGCTTTTTTTTATCTTAATAGATGATGTATAGATCTACCAGAGCTTGTCAAAGTTGGTTACTACGGCAACTGAAATTACGAGTTGTGTCTTCCTCCTGTTTTCTCGTCTCTCTCACTGTACTTGGGTTTCAAAAAGGAGTCTTTGGATTTAATGGAAGGTAGAGTTGCTATATATGTGTGTGAAAGAGAGGTTCGGTAACTTTCATGTAGCTATGTTTCACACGAATTTAATGTTTGGTTTGTGTATTGCTGCTGCAGCTTTAATCAAGGGATAGTTTTTTGGGAGAGTTGAGTGGATTTTGTTTCATTTGAGAGGCTCTGGGCTAGTATATATCGGTACTAGTGCTGATTAAAAAAAAATATTTATTGCAATGGAGTAGTGCCATCACTGATGTCATAAGGGCATTGCGCTATAATACCTTTTTTTTTTTTTTAAGAAATACAAATTTCACTAAGATGTTCTTATGATAGTACTGTATCTGATCGGAATATTAAATCGGTATATAAACCCTTTAATTCATATCATATTGTGATTTTATTAGTTGACTCCTGACTTTGTTATTGAAATTCTGTATCTGTTGAGCAACAATAATGAATGAAATCCATCAGATATTTACCATAAGTTTGAAATAATCGATTAAAACAAAATATAGATTTGAAGTAATGAACAATTATTATTTTATCATTGTAATAACTAAAGCTAAATAAAAAATATAAAGAGCTTATCATGTTATTAAATATTATATAAATGTTAGCTTGGAAACTTACATTATTTTTCTTCAAATACAAGAATGATAAGCTTTGAAGATGCAAAATAAAAGTACCCTATATAAAACAATTATATCCCAAGGTTCTGAAAACATCAGTGATATACTGCACGATTTACGAGTGAAATTATTTTTTCCATATCTTTTTTTATAGTGCTTTCCGCGAAGTATACGGAGACAGGAAACTGCTCGTTTTCCGATATATTATTTCATCCTGGATATCCGTATCACATTCAGGATATCCTTTTCTTTGCAATCTTTAATCGTTCAGAAGCATTTCATCTTCAGAGTCAGAGTTAGAGACTTTTAACTTTTCTTTGAAATTTTATATTATCTTCTCATTGGGTTATGTTGTGGTACAATATTGTATTTAGTATTTCAGGAATGACTGAAGCCATTGACCAATGCAATCACTTGAATAATAGTAAATATTGAATAGGTTTTTATCGTTATTTAAAGAGATGTGACTGTGATTGAACAGTCTTAAAACCGGGGCAAGTAAATGTGGGAGTAATTTTTTTTGTATTACGATACATGCTGAAACATTGCATAAGAATTAAAGTTTTCAGTTTATTTTTCAGACGCACTAGTTTTTAAGAATTTGTAATAATTCTGTATTACAGTACAGGCCAGAAGTTATGACAATTTTCCTCTTTTTTTGGAATGACTAAAACAGAAGCAACCATACAACATGTTCGTATATTTTATATATAGAGCTCGAAACTTAGTCATCGATGTATTTTAAAAGTAACGTTTATTTTCAAATTCATTTCATTGATCGACTAATTGAAATAATATTTCCTATATTATTTGGTAAAATATTCTGTATTATTTTCTGCTATAAGTCGTCCTATTTTCTTTGTCTGCCATCAGTTTATTATTTGAATGATATGATGGCTGGATCCAGAAAGACCTTCTAAGTATTCCTTTTCTAAAGATTCCATAAAAGACGTCCTTCAAATAACGTCATTCAATAATGAAGGAGGTAAATTCTCAATACAGCATACGATGCTTAATGATATTATAGAAAGCTTATTATCAATTATAAAATGCGCATGAAGTGGAAATCACGATCGATTCTTTACTTTGTGATTTTCAAAATTTAAAGTTATTTCTTAAGAAAATTAACATTCGGTAATGTGGAATCAAATATCAGCAATAAAGGAATACGACAACTTTGTATACGTTGATAGTAATAAGGGAGAGAATATATTTTTATCCAAACTTTGTTTATTATATTGAATTGACGATAGACGTAGAGTATAATACAGTTGTTAGAGCGAACATACAGATTTTCTGATACTGTTTTCAGAATATCTTAATTCTTTTCGGTACGGTTTAATCAATGTTTTCAAAGAAATATGAAAATATTGTTTCAGAAATTACAGTTTTACAATAAACCTTTTCGAGGAATTCTGACAAATTTTAACCTATTATATAAAAATCGAATAATCCACCAGAAAATATAATGAACTGTGGAATCAATAACTTCAAAATGGGAATAAGTCACTCATAATTATATCCTCACTTTATACTTCCGTATTTAATGCATGACCGAACACATAAAAATCATTTTACGCACGTCACCTCCACACCTTTCTAGGAAATGACAAGATTTTATTTACATTTTCGAACATAATAAATCAATAGACAACACTTTATCGATCAATTTCTCTTCTCTAGATCTTATCTTCAGGAACAGGGGTCTTCCAATACTTCCCTTTTCCAACAGGTTATACTATACACTATGTAATGTTACTATATAGAAATTATTATATCAGTCTACAAAGTTTCCCAAGATTCAGATATAGGCTAACTTGAAATCCGTGAGTGGGCGATGTACATTATATTATGTTCGATTTTATCGTAATTAATATACTTTGTAAGTTGTAATATGTTTTGAAGGATATTGAATGATGTTATATTTAGTGGTTATTGTGTTATTGGTTTATTGAGTTTGCTGCATTATCGGTTTAGTTTCAAATTGAATTATCTTACATAGAGAAAGATGATACTGAATGAGGCTGACTGAAAGAGAATTACACAGCACAGCAGATATGTTGCGTAACATTTTGTTAGGACAATACAGGACATCGTTCTCTTAGTTACTTCAAAGTACTATATATATAGAAGAGTTAATTCAGCGTCAAAACTTCTTGATAGCGAATGTTTATAGAATTTCATTAGAAAAAATCGTTGCCACGGCAATTAATTTTCTCTGAAAGTTCTGGTAACCAATGATTCCTTACCTTTTGAAGAGGTTTCTATAAAATGACTGTGTTAAATATCTCCACGAACATTATTTTCTAATAAATATTATTTAAAATGGTTTATAAGAGATATTAATTTCTCTAACTGTTGGTGATATCTATTGGAGTCGATATTATAAATGGCGACTTTATTCTGACCCCAAAGATTATCATACGTTTTGAATTTTTAATAATATGAAAGTAATACATAATAAAAAAAATCTTATGTATGCTTTTCTGTCCACCAGAAAAGCGTCAGTAAACTATTATATTCAGTATCAATATCTGCAGTATTATT
>JAQIWE010001254.1:0-16574 GCA_034698565.1 Campodea plusiochaeta
TCAATGGGTCATGGGTCAAACTGGGTCACTGATGGGTGACCCATGACCCATTCAGAAATGGTGACCCAAATGACCCAAATGACCCAGTGACCCAGTGACCCATTCCATCTCTGGAAGGAATACGCTTCATCTTCAGAAGATAATACTGTACAATACTATACAATCAACGTATTTGTACTGTATACAGTACATCATGTTCTATAACTTTTGTAAAAGATTTTGATAATTACAATAAAAACAGAACGATGATGAAATCGCCATTTGGAATCTGCATGCAGTACCGTGGAGTCTGAGTTCAATAATAATAATAAATGAATACAAAAAATAATAAGTGAGGCAAAAGTTCCCACTGCAATGGTGTATTAACTTGTAAATAATCAAGAGTAATGCTCAAGAGTAATTGTTCAAGAGTAATTGTTGAAAATAATTTAATTTTTAAATAATATGAGTCAAAATATTTTAGAGTGAAAATAACGTTATTATAAATAATTATACAGAAAACATAAGCTGAGATAGCTGAGACGGTACTGCTCATTTATTGTGGGTCACATCAACTGCCTTTATTATACCAATACATATTTGATAAGAAAATACTAAACAAACAGCTGGAATAACAGCAACTTATTTGATTGAAAAATATGATTGCGAACAGAAAGTCAGTGAAAACTCTTTACCTCCAAACGACTGCGTGTCATTTTTGGTACAGTATAATATAATCACTCTAAAGAGCTATATTGCGTAATATCAATTAAGTGAAGTTCATTAGATAAATTTGAAGAAAGGTTTAAGTTGACAGCATTACTTCATATTCTCTCTTCCATTTCAGATTAAGTAATAAAGGCGTAGTCTTTCAAACATGTTTGCATTTTATTTGAGCTAATAAATTTTCATATTCTTCTTTCAGAAGTGAGTCACGACTATCCATACACGCATGAAAATTGGATACCAGAAGGTTAGTTACTTAATATTTACGTAGCGTACAATTAACAGAAATATTACTTACAGTATACGATGTTTATTCTTTTAATTTGCGAAAACTATTGACTGGAATGTAAGATGTTGCATTGCTGTGGTTATTAATTTATTTTATTACAAGTTATATTTTTTTTGTTAATCAATGATAAATCTGTGTAGTCTCTTGATCGCCTACTGTCCTAAACTGTTAATCAATATGCATATTAAAATATATATTCGCATATCTATATAGTAGCTAATCAGATGATAAGTTTTAAGAATAATAAGAACTGTCCTTTCTTTATAAAAGATTTCGACCACAGCAGATTATTTTTCTACAAATTATGTTTTCTTATTACAACAAGAAATATTATCTGGTGGGCTGTTCAATATAACATCAATGTAAAAAATCAATGCTCACTGTCTGATAACTGATTAAGTATTTTTTTTATATTACTGGCATTGGAAATAAAATAATGTATGAAAAAATAATGCAATATTCTTTTTCTGATAGTTAAGTATTTCCAGTTTTAGCAACCATATAAAAATGTGTACAGTGCTGAAAGAAAATAATAAAAATAATGAATGCGGTGAAATATTATTAATCGTATCTATTATGAAATCAGAGAGTATGGAATGCATTGATCAAACTTGAAAAACTTGTGTAAAATCATCTAATCAGTACAGTATTGATATGATTAAAAATCATGCCTATTTTCAACTGATATAGCTTATTGTTGATCCGTTAATTGCCAAACCATTAAAAGTTCTTTTTTTCCTCGTTGGATTTTTCTTTAGTTGACTTTGAAGAGAAGCATGAATGAAGAACTCGTCATTTAGTGAATCAGTGTGTTGATTTTGTTGTAAAGCTAATTGAATAGAATCCACAAAAGACTATCACCCCCCCTCCCTCCTTCCATTACCCAATTGCCATCGATGCCTTTTAGTTAGACTACTGATATATCGAATGAGCCTTTGTATTTTCATTTCCTTTTACACCAATGTATGCTTTGAAATTGCCGCTCTTTTTCTTTTCTTTCATTTTATATAGGACAACATATTGCAGGGTCTGTTTTTAAATACAATACTCAATACTGCATACAATGTGGAACATTTTTTTTTCACCAGCAACCTGCAATATATAACAGTACAATCAAATTATGTAAAAGTGTATCCTAAATTATACGTTAGGTCACTTCTTGGATTGATACATCCTCACATCAATAACGACTTTTCGTGACTGTATCATATCGAAGAAACATTATATAGATAATAATAGAAAAAGAGGCTTCCACGACTATTTAAATTACATTACCATACGGATTCAGCTATTAGTCCTTCCAAAATCTTACGGACTCAAACTGGTTTTGTCTTCGAACTATTTTGACGAGTAAACCCATTGTTGACTACTTGTTTGGGAGGTTCAAATTGTGTATTTTTTATACAATCCGCAGGTTGGTCAAAGAAAACAAATTTATAAGTCAACAAAGGATTATCAATTGTTGGAATGTCAGAAACACCCTTGGTGGGTTAATCGATATGGGTTCGTAAAATTTTGGAAACACTATAACTTTTGCACCATCATAACTTTCGATTTTTGAGAGGTGTGCAGAGAATATGGAAATAACGACTTACACTAAAATATTTTTTTAAATTGTAATATAAAATAAACAACATTTCCTCAAGGATGTAAGAAACGTACAAAAATAAGATTTTGTTTCCTTATGTACATTATTTTATTATGTGTTCCTTTTCTTTGGGGTTGCCTTTCACCACCCTTTCTATCTGTCAATGAGCCGAACTAAATTTAATAAATTGTCACTGATACAAGAGGACAGTTGCTCTCTATAAAGTGACTTGATCCCCTCAGAAAAATGTATTTTTGACTTTATACTCCAGAACTCGTATTGATGCATATGATTTCTCATAAGCTGTAACAAAATAGTTGGTTTAATTTTACAAGCATGCCAAATAGTATTAGACAAGATTTTAACTTTAAACTCTTGCTATACCAAAAATTGGTTTCCACATATTTCACGTTTATCGTTACAAAAGTTGTACATTTTGGAATACAATTTTGCAGTCAAATTAATGTTATTTTTTTTTCGAATTTTATTAATTCATTTTAGAGCCTAAATATATTTCCGGTTCAGGGATGAAACCTTTTGGAGGGATAAGTATTTACAGTATTCATCAGAGTCTCTAACTACAGCCAGCATAGAAATAAGGTTGTGGTATCGAATTTTTAAATGTGTGGAATATTGTTGTGTTTGAGTACCCTCTGGTTGCGTGGTAATATATTGCTGCTTGGGAAAGTGAACTTAAACTTTTTTTTGTTCCACAATGAACTCTGTTGTAAGGCAACGCAACATGTATTACAGGAATTTGTAAATTTCACGGTAACTCTAACTCTACTATTGTTTAAAGGAAAGTTCAAAATAGTGAGAGAAAAAATCCTGCGTCAACTCCATGCAAATTTTTCCATTTTATAAAAGCTCTTACTTCTTATAACGAACATTCAATTATGTTAAATCAGTCACTTCTGACTACAATCACTACATGCATAAATGAGTCTGAATATCTAGTTAAAATAGATATGCTAATTTAATAATGATTAGTAACGTTTTGATCACCCATTAATATTTTAGTTTTCCGCCATATTTAATTTATAAAGGTTTGGTGTAGTAATATAATATCAGTATATTTTCAGCATGTTTTTTCCCTCCTTAGAATTTAAAATACGTATAATTCCCGCAAGTATTTTTACCAGTAACTCATTCGCTTCATTTCTTAGATAACTCCCCATACCTGTTCCTTACATTTTCCTCGTTACGACGCTGATGAATACAAGACGCCATCATCAGTTCTAAAAATAGTTTGTTGTGATTGTTTTTATACTCACGCTCGTCAATCTCAGCATCCTTGGAAAGAAATTCATTATCAGTATACTAATCATAAACTCTTTTATATTTTGAATGAAGTTCAAACCTGCAGGGAAAGATAATTTTTTTTTTAAGATAATTTAAATAAAAATTAAATAAATTATAATATAAATTGTTTCATTCCAGGTGCAGTTTATTCGCCAGAAAATTATCATTACACCCAGTATCTTACAGGTAAGTAAACTTTACAATTTTTTAAATAAAATAAAATAAAACAATTCTTACGAAACGTAAACCAAGAAATTCCATCTCTTTTCTTTTCTTTCCCGTCCACAAAACTCTGTTCGATTCGTAGCAGCAAGAGGGAGAGAGAAAAAAAAATCACCACTCACCATAATAAACGTCCACTCTATACTATCCCCTAACACGAAACTTGTAAACAAAAATCCAGTTATTATTCTGAATCTATGTACCCTTGTTCCTTTCAATTGTCTGTATAATTAGATGAACAATTTCCCTAAGGGGTCTCAATAAATTAAAAAAGGCCGGTTAGAGTCAACAGCCTGAACACAATCCAATAAGCAGTATGTCAATATAGCAGGCAGGCGCCTCGAGGGTACTTGCACCCACCAATAGCTGTATGGATGACTGCAAATATCATCAGAGGATGATCAAGCGTTTGTTTAAGGAGCCGCGTTACGTTACATAGTTCGTTTCAGAGCAATAGAAAAGTTTACTTGCGATCCCCTTAAAAGAGAGTAGACACCTGTAGGCTTTTTACACATCAATACTCACTCTATTAATCGATATGCTCTTGGATTAGGAAGGGAGAAAATATAATACATCAATCCATCGTAGAAAGTTTACATTATATTGGTTTGGGATTAAGGAAAGAGTGGAGATATTTAGTATGTGGGAGTATAATTAAATTATTGAAAATTTGCTATAGAGTTTTTATCATAACAATATCGATGAGTTACGATAAATGTGTATTATTAGAAAATTAATGATTATAGTATAGAATTTTCAATTAAAGAGAATTTTGTATTTCTTTTTATTTCAACTCTTACTTTGTTATTTGCTCCAATGCTCTTAAGAACTTATTTACCATTTAAAAAACAAAAGGTTCCCTTCGGTTATTTATAGAATAAACGGAATATTTTTATATATGTTGTAAAAACAATTTATCGTGGGAAGACCAATTCATTCAATAAAATCAATTTCATTTGCGACAAACTCTCTACTTACATATTTTATTTGATTTGTATGATGGATGTAGGCTATTCATCCAATCATATCCTTTAAAAATGTGATCAAATGAAGAGAATATATTCCTCTCATCAATATATTTTATTTTTCAGAAGTGTCATTTTGAGAGGTTTTCTGTTTTGTAAACCAGAAAACATGACTTTATGATACAGCTCAATGTAGAGGTTTTATCAGAATATTTCGTTTTTTGTAATTAATTAATAACTTTCTGGTTTATTAATTCTTGGGTTCTCATTTGCTGTCGGTAATTGAAAACAAGATTTTGTGAATGTTATTTAACACTAATTGCTTGCATTAGACTTAGACCATGCATTGTTACACATAAAATAAAATAAAGTAATCATAACAAATTGTTCGTAATAGTTTGCAATAAAATAGCTTTCGAAATTTTACCAAAGAAAAATTCAGCATTATCTTTTACAAACATTAATAATAAATAAATGTTTGGATATTTAGCCATAAAATGACTTTACACAATATTTTATATTCACCGACCTCATTCTTAAAGCATATGATACACTGTATACTTATTAAAGAGTACGGTCTCTGTGTAAGTTATTAAAACTGAGGAAAAAAGCAATCTGCAGGGAGCTTTCTTTTGATAAAGAAAATCTTTTTCAATTCAAGCGCTTCAAACGACAGAGTAAAATATAAACGAGACTCCCCGCTGACCACAACAGCTTTTTGAATAGATCGAAAAAATTGTTTCTTTTTGTATGAATTACTTTATCCTCCGTTGTATAAAAATATGTTTGCTCATGACTGAATGACATACGAGATTTTTAAAATATTTCAAATATTATTAGCGATTCTAGAGAAATTCAAATAAATAAATAAAAATGGCAAAATGAAGATTTTTTTACTTCGTTTTTTGATAACATTATTTAATTTTTTTTATCTACAAAATAATATCCATCATAGTCCCTATAAAACTCCATCCCTATAAAAGTACCGCATAGCTAAGTGTTATGTGTCACTTATGTATGTGTTTCACAAAGTTTCATTATCGCTATAAAACTATTTACAGGTTAATACAATACAAATGAAAATAAATTTTTCGAACTGTTGTTTTCGAGCATCTCCCACTATAGTCATTAATATTAAGCAATATTTGAATACATAAATAAGTAAATATATGGGTAAACAAATGTAACTTAAATCTTTCTGAATATTTATAAGTTCGTGAAGGAACAAGTACAGGGTGATTATAAAGTCAAGAGTATTTTTTTAAGTATACAAACAGATATATGCCATCAATGGACTCGTAAGAGCATGACGTTTATTTTAGACCTTAAAAGTTTTAAAATTTGTTCAAAATGGTGGTCATTTTCTTCCTGTAATAATATTGCCATAAAGCCATAAAATTTATGTGTAAATTTGTCCCGGATGAAAAGTTATTTTTGAAGTTTCGAAGAGATCTGAAATTGCTGTATAATGAACTTAAAATAAATTTAAACAAGAAGCAAATTATTTCCCCTGGAAAAAATGAAAGCCTTGGTTTCGACTTTTCAATATTACGTAATGTGAATAGCATCTTACCTTTAAAACCCAACTGTTCTGATATAATAAACCTTAAACTAATGATTGACGCTGAAATTTTCAAATGCAAAATTTAGCCATATATACTTAGGTTGTCAAGATCTAAAATTTGTTTCAGATCCATCAAATGAACAAATGGTTCCCAAAATTATGAGCTGCATATAATTTAGAATTCTTGAAGAAGGAAATTAAAATTCTAATTAATACATTATCTGTATGTTGAAATATTGCTAGTAAATTGATATTTAATTCAAAGAAAATTTTGGCAGATCACGGAGAAAAAAGACACCAATAACTCTCTAATTTCTCTCTTTTTCTATTCCCTTTAAATTATTCTCCATTGATAGGTTTAAGAAATTCTGATGCCAAAGTAAAAGAAGAACCAAGATCTCCTGGTCCCTGTCAGAAGTCATTATCACCATGTAATATTCACATAGGAACTCATTCTGATGATTATTTAGCACTAAAAGGACATTTCTCCATATCAAGGTTAGGACAGCATTTCATATAAGATTTTTAATAAGAAATTTAAAGGAACTAGACAGCCATTTTTCTACTTTTTGAGTCCTGTCAATAGTATTTGCCATTGAATTTTTTGATGATTTTTGAAAAAAGAATTAGTGAACAAAATCGGTCCAATCATTTTCGAGGTACACCCACCTGAAGTTCACAGATAACCACCTGAGTTACCTGTGAACCTCCTTTCCAAAATCTTTCGGAACTTATAACTTGTGAACCACAAGTCAGAATTTGATCATTTTTTTTTTAAGTCTTAAAATAAATTATTATTTAGTAAAAGCTATTTGGTTGTTGTGAAGGTATTAGATGCTGAGATCCAAAAATTCACTTCACAGGTAACTTCTCTCATGATGGTTTTTACAAATCGTCATATCTCATGACCGGAAAATAGTAGGATGGTAAATTTTATACCAAAATCAATAAAAAAAATTAATACTATCGGTATAATAAAATTAAAGGAAATCTATTTCGCTGTCCAGTTCCTTTAACATATTACACCAAATTATTTCCTGGAATAATCGTAAATTTATTGTGGATTACATTACATTTAAAATTTAGTATGTGTGTATATTAACATGAAAGTTAATCTGGAAGTGAAGTAATAATAAAATCTACAATGAACGCAAAACTTATTTTTACCGCGCGACTTAATTGAATTGTCTTGGCATATTTTCATTGCAATTTCTTTGTTTATTTTGCTCGCCTGTATTTATTCTTTTCTTAATAAATTTCTTTAATCTTTCAGAAACGATGAGACTGGTAATGATCATTCTGATATTCTTCCTGTAGATTCAAACTATCAATCATTCCAAACTTTCCCAAACAGGTAAGAAAGAAAAAAAAACTGAAATTTACTTTCTGTGTTCTATCCACGGTCTACATATTTATGTGAACTTATGCATTAACTGCATTTGCTTTTAAATAAGTAAAATAATAGTTTTGCTATTTGTCTTGTTTTGTTGAAAACGCAGCAAGACTATCAAATTTTTATTTTTTATCTTTCTGATAACATTCTGTTTATATTTCTAGACCAGTCCAATGCAAAAGATCATCATTCCCAAATTCTCATCATTCCACTCAATCCAGTAAAGAAGACTCTCAAAATGAAAATAGAGGTAAAGAAAATTTTCATTTTTTGCTATGTCTCATTAGTTTTCGTTATACTTGTGAAGCGATTTACTTGAAATAAATCTGCATTTTGTAAAGTTTGTACGATATAAGAACCTCTCAGCTATAATCATTATTAAAAAATCTGTTACCAAAATACAATAATATGATACATAATTTCATATTCAGTAATTTCAGTTAGCAATATTTCTTCTCTTCAATATCTGTTTCTGTACAAATTCTGCAGCAGTAGGTTACGATATACGTAACGTGGTATATAAGTTAAAGGGACTAGACAGTCATTTCCTACTTTTTGAGTTCTGTTAATAGTATTTTCTATTGAATTTTTTTTTATCATTTTTGAGAAAATAATGAACAAAATCGATTCAGCTATTTGGAAGATACGCTCACCTGAAGTTCACAGATAACTTCCTGAGTTAGCTGTGAACTTCATTTCCAAAATCTTTCGGAGCTTATAACTTGTGAACCATAAGTCAGAATTTGATCATTCTTTTTTTAAAAGTCTTAAAATAAATTAATTCATTTAATAAAGGCTATTTGGTTGCTGTGAAGCTATTAGATGCTGAGATCCAGAAATTCACTTCACAGGTAACTTCCTCTCATGCTGTTTTTTTTTTTACAAATTGCCATATCTCATAAACGGAAAATAGTAGGATGATAATATCAGTTTAACTATCAGTATAATAAAATTAAAGAAAATCTATTCCGCTGTCCAGTCCCTTTAAAGATATCTTGTGTAGTATTATATATAGTTCACATTTTCATTATATTTTATATTTATAAGTGTTGTTATTATTAATATTAATGTACTGACGTCTCGCTTTTTACAGTTTTGTCATAATAAATAGGATATAGCCGGATGTTCTATTTATTTATTCATTTTTTTATGTATTTTGAAACAACCATGTCATTGCAGTACTTTTGTAAAAATTAATAAATTCCGATAATATAGCGGCAAAATTTTTCTTCAATAATAATAGGTAATCTTATGTTCTGTTTCTAGTGTTTCATTTCTTTCGCTGAAGCAAAGATTGATTTAACATTGAAAATATATTATATTAGCAATGAGAAAGATAAAACATCTGTTAAACGTAGTTATTAATCCTTATTATAATTATATGCGATGTGAAGATGTTGTTCTTCTTTCTTTTTGTCCGTGGATATTCTCACAGTATAATGTAGTTTTACAGAATAAAAACATTATTTTGTACATTTTTCTTTCGTCGTGTCATCATTCTTTGCTTTGTTACTTACATACACAGTGGTACAGAATGACACACTAGAATAACAAAAGCATTTACAACAAAGGCAGTTTTAGTAAGCAGTAAAGAAAGTGTGTTTGACGTTATAATTCACATTCTGTTCTGATACATTTCTCCCTCTCAATAGTTTTTTATCCTCTGTCTCATCATTTTTCTCTCATCTTCTGTTTTTTCTACTTCTTTATCCCCCCTCCCCTTGGCATCAAATGAAGAGTAGGGGGAAAGTTTCTTTTCTTTCATATTCAACAGGTTTCATAACCCCATTAGAAACATTTCCAAAACCAGGAAATCAGTCATATCCTTAGAAAAATGAATGTTTGATCGTAAAAGAACATTTCCTGGGATTTTTCCCAACTCCTCAAAATAGAGATTCCGTTAAGGTCTCTTCTCTCTTAACCAAATTTAATTCCTCTTGGAACCTAATTCAATTCTACAAAGTTGCTCTAGAACGAAAACTTCTTGCTGCTAATAAATCTCCCAATCATTGGGTTTTAGAATTCTTACAGATCGAAAAATTCATATATTAACCTTCTGTATAAGGACGTTTGAATTTCTAGAAGTGTCGATCGAGTCTGCAAACTTTCGACAATTTAATGAGATTCTTATATAAACCATGTGATTCTTACATGAAGGTTGATTTGATATATACTTTTGAATCATTCTTGTACCAGATGTTTGTTTTTAAAATGTGATTTTACTGTTTGCTTTAAATTACAACAAAAGTAATAAAAATGATGAATATGGTATAAATATTTTTAGTGAGAGAACAAGCTTTTGTTTCACTTGATTAAATATAATGTTATAATGCAGTTACTATTATATTATATGTTAAATGTTAGTATAATATCACTGCAGTTGCTGTAAACCTGTACACTTCTATTTTACTCATTAGTGAATTTGCTGTCGATACTTGTTACAATATTTTCAGTATCATGCTTTTATTCGGCGTTGTATAGTTTTGAATAAATATGTGATTATACGAATTAAATTAACAAGTATGGGATCACATCATGAGCACTACCATAAGTGATAACAGAATTGCTGTTCCTATATATGTTCACAACACTCTGGAAAATAAGAGGTTCACAATGTTTCGGAGTATGTAAACAGAATATTAAGGGAAAATAGGAATTCAAATTGGCAGCATTTATTTAACTATTTGAAAATAGTTTTAATAATCAAATCAGTTAACGTAGAAAATACAGAAAATTGTATTCTCCATCCTTTGGTTAAATGAAGTAGCTATATAATCAACTTATTCTAATATAAACCAGTTGCACAACAAATTTCGTGTCAGTAAGGAAAGTATGATTTTCATTATTTAATAGAATGAATTAAAAATAGTTAATTAAATATTGATTTTAAAGAAAATTACAACACATTATTTATGTTAATATAGAACAGATTAATATTTTTTTTTAAATTAATCACAAATAAAAATACAACACTTGTTTACCTTAATATTATTTCAATAAGTATAAGTAAGCCATCTGTTGGCAAATTACATCAATAACTGTGACACTATCAGATCTTGCTTTGATTAATATAATGAACGGACTGCGCAGAAATAAATAGACTGTGTAGCATTATCTAATTTGTTCGGCCATGGAGCTGTACTGGATTGTGTTATTCAGAATAATACGTCTTGTAAAATAGAAGCAGAGGTAATATACTATGGATTGTCTTGCTTTATGTAGTAAAATCTGTATAATGCGAGAATCTGTGGACAGATTGCAATTTTTTATATTTTCATCAATTACTTAAATATGATGTCACAATTACAGCGATTTTTTATTTATAATATCCTTCTTATAATCTACGAAACAAAAATGATATTAATGTATGAACTTTGGCCCCCAAAAGGGGTAAAATTATTTTCAATGTTGTATTTTTAAGACGATTGGAAATAAATTGGCTTTTTTTCTAAAGAAATCTGTTAATTTAATTCATTCTGGCTGTAATTTTTATCACAGTATTGATGCCAGTAACTATGTCTTCATTATCCTAGTTCTAAAATCAGTCTATTTTTCTGATTTGAAAACAGTTGCTAAAATTTGAGTTCATTCAATTAATATATTAATATTATTGACTTTTTGTTAATAACTTCCTAAATGATTAAAACCGTTTGCATCTGCTGTT
Source organism: Campodea plusiochaeta (assembly GCA_034698565.1). NCBI lineage: Eukaryota > Metazoa > Arthropoda > Diplura > Rhabdura > Campodeidae > Campodea > Campodea plusiochaeta. Next base: position 11,693 of record JAQIWE010001254.1, read on the forward strand.
TGGAACAAAGTTAAATATGGTTTTTAGTTAAGTTCATTCTAAACTGAATAACAAATGAATTGAGTAAATCTACAGACATTCTTTAATAGTCAGGTGCATATTGTAATGAATTTCTTGTGCAAATTGTGATCAGCGAAGTGAATATACTTAAAACTCAACCTATACATGCTAATAGATATGGGTTCACAGGCTAATTTTCTGTTTCCATATATTAATCTCGCTTAATCGGCTCGCTGAAGACATGTCACATTATGTATCGGATAAACTATGGCATAACATTCGGAACAATCACTATTTCTTACACAACAATATTTCACATTGATACATATTTCCTCCTTCAATAATAACAGACAATATTCACACTTCAAACTCATAAGTGAAATACTCCTAAATAATAGTCACTACCCCAAAACCCGCGAAACAAATCTTTTTGAGAAGCTGTTAATTTACTTCAATTACCGATTCTTACTTAGGTGGTGATATCGTACGGTTGAACAGAACATCCCCCCTCCCTCCCCTTTACTCCCTCTCATCTTTCTCTCCCCCTCCCCCCTCCTCTCTTTATCTACCATTGGGAGACAAAGGCTAAAAGCTTTCATCATAAAATATTCACTTCAACCTGAGGGAGTGTGAATTAGCAGATTTTTGTTCGTCAGAAGATAGGAAAACTGTCTAATAATGTACATCAAAGTACTTGCTTTCTCTGCATTATTGATATGCTTATGAGGGTTCTCTACCTCTTCTAGTCCAAGGTTGCACTGGAGATATCCCAAGAGGGTCTTTCAACCATTTACATGGTATATGGAAAAGCACCAGATTATCCGCAATTAGTTACTTAGGGCAATTAGTCATTTCTCGCCTTTTCTTTGGAGCTTTTTGCATTTGGGATTAACCTGGAGAGTTCCAAAACAAAAAATGTTTCATGGTGGATTTTATGTTTGTATATTCTAACAGAATTTTTTTTTCCAACAACAACAATAGCTTTTATGTCATTAGAGAATTATATGAATATTTTTTTTTTCTCTGCCAACCGGAAATATTCCAACATGGTCTCAGTGGAGAGTTAGATGTAATAAAAGATTTAAAATATATCTCAGTTTTTTTTCTAACTAGAGAGAGAGTACTGTAAAATAAACTCGGAGGAGTGTTCGTAGGACCAAGGAAAAAAATGTTTTAGGTCAAATATAAAGTATGTTTTTGATGTCTGTATTATAGGAAACACAAAAATATATATTCGTATATACAGTATAAAAGGCTTAAACATACCATTAGATGAAATATGTTTCGATTTAACTCTCTGTGTAAATAACATCTGACTAAGAAAGTGAAGAAAAAATGTTCTCCAAATAAAATTTTATGCTCACCATTTCAGTTAAACTAGTAAGAATGTCAAAGGCTGATGATAAATCTCATACTACTAATGTTCAATTACACATCAGTTTTTTGAAATACAGTACAATATCAAATCAAATTTCATTTCTTGTAGATAGGCTGCTGATCTAGTGTACATAATACACATAGTAATAAACTGATAATCAAGAGATAACAACTGTAGTATAGTTTACATAAATACAATATGCATAAATCTATATGATAATATAAAACATTTCCTTGTTGTAACTGGGTAACACTTCTATGGTGTAACAGCATTTTTCTGAAGTACAATATAATGTATTTATTGCCGAAAATTACAAAAAGAAAATTAATTTCCTTACAAATCTTTAAAATGAAGCACAAAAAAGAAGTACTTTTCTGGTGTAGGAGTTTATTTATAGTGTTTCCTATTTGGTAGTATTCCAAGATTACATTATCCTGCTGAAATATTATCGTTTCTCTATATCTTAACTGAATGTAAACATTCCGAGCCATTACAAGATGATTTGAACAGACAACTGCCACTAACAAAGCATTTCGTTCCATCTACTTTTCACTAGAGAGAATTAACTCACTCTTGGAAACGCATAATATATTATTTCAACTCCCTTCTTTCGCTGCGTTAAATATTCTATTGAAATACACGCAGAGAAATGACGTGTCTAAATTTTTTGGAAAGTTTATGAAAAATCATTAGTATTACCGTAACATTAAGAATTACATATAAAGTATGCCATGATGTTGCATATGTTAATGTTGGGATATTCCTAATTTCCGATAATTAGATATGTAGCATCAACTTCAAAAACAAAAAGAAAAGTTGCGAATATGTTAAATCATTAAGTTGGTTTTACCAAACGAAATAAGAGAAAATGTTAGTTCATTTATTATCTAAACAATAAACTTCGAAAATATATGTCAAGTATTAGGTGTACAAGACACCTTTAAAAGTTTGAAAATAATCGAAGTAAAATATATACTTACGGTATAAGTATTATAATATTTTTGAAAACATTCAAATAGATTATTTTGAACTTCTGCAGCTTCAAACTCTATTGTAATGTCAACACAGATAAACTCAATCATAGGAAACCAAACCACAAAATACAAAAGATACTTATTAAATCATCCTGGTCTGTAATATTAATATCATATTACAATATATTTTTGTTGTATTTTCAGACAGTAAGCGTTATTCGTCATCATGGAGTAGTGGAGTTGTAAATGAAAATAATTGTGTATCTCAACGAAGAGGTTCCCTTCAGTTGTGGCAATTCTTAGTAACACTTTTAGATGATCCATCAAATTCATCTTGTATTGCTTGGACAGGAAGAGGAATGGAATTTAAACTTGTGGAGCCGGAAGAAGTAAGGAAAAATTATAATTGTGTTAACTGTGTAGATTGAAATTACTGTAAATTACAACATGGCAGATTTCAATTTTTTTTTCTCTGTGCACAACTTTTTAGTAATCTGTCAGTGTCAGTGATACACTTTCAATCATTTGTGGTATAGTTTAATATATTACAGTATCAGTCATCATGTATTTGTTCAGCCAGATTGCTAGTAATTATAAAAAATTTCCCATATTTGTCTAAAGTCGTGACTGCACTTGTGCTTCCATACCGTTTTGTCCGTTTATGTTACCAGTACCAGTCACAAAATACAAATACTTACTTTTATTCTATTAATCCTTACATATCCATTTTGGCAATGACTTTTTTTTCATTGCACTGAAATATTCACTTTCTATATTGAATACTTTTAATATTTTGAAGTTAGTAAAGTAACTTTAATTCCAATGTAATATTATTTCTGATTTGAGTACATTTTAGTTCATTATATTATATTGTTTTTTCCTTTCAGGTTGCTAGACGCTGGGGAATTCAGAAGAATAGACCAGCTATGAATTATGATAAATTAAGTAGATCTTTACGGTACTATTATGAAAAAGGAATTATGCAGAAAGTTGCAGGTATAAATGGTACATGTAAAAACTGGTATTTTCGTTTTTCTACAGAACTGGAATATGTTGCATTTCGCAAGAGATTTACTTGTTACACGTGGGGAGCTAGAAATTTTAATTTGGTTAATTTAGTGATAATCAAAACACTAACCATTTCAAATCCACATATAGATTATATTTACTTTACTGGCAATTTTTACAGACCTAAATAAACATATGAATCCTAAATTCGTAATTGAAAAGGTATTGAGGAATCGAGCGACCTCAACTCTGTGATGTTTGTATGGAAACATACTGCATCATCAAAATTATGATTCCATGGATATATCCAGCAGCAACATTCCAACGAATACTAGAATTTGTTCAAACAAATAATGAAGAATAAGAATTTACTAAAGTTATTTCCAAATAATTGATCCTGACATTCACGCAACCAAGATGTTTCTCTAGCATAGAACTTTATATACGGAGAAAGGGGAGGGATTTACATTACATGCATTTTCAATATATAGAAATAATATAGTAATAGAAACTGAAATCTTTGCTGGTAGAAAAAAATGTGTATGCGTAATATTAATACTCTTAATAATCAGTTGTTACGTGCACTGTTATTTTACAGTTAACTTTATATTTATTTTTCAGTAGAGACGTTTTTTCTGACTTGTGATTAATTGATCTAACTCAACATTTTTTTATAGTTTGATTAATTTCTCAAAATTTCCATTCTAGGTGAACGCTATGTGTATAAATTTGTTTGTGACCCAGAAGCATTGTTCAGTGTAACGTATGGTGAAACTCAAAGTAATTCTACAAAGTCTGATACTGGTGAATGTACAAATCCACATATTAGACGCGAAGTGTTTTATAATCCATCGTATTATAGTCTTCCCCATTCCACAAGTATTTCATCTGCAACAGACTATCTAGATTTTCATTCCAAGGGATACAGAAATGGAAGTTCCAGTAATCGTGAGTCTCAACGAAAACTGGATCATCATGATCAGTGTTTTCATTTATCAAAATATACTGATATATTTAGTGATTAATTTATGGACTGTTGAACTTGTGTTCTGTTCTATTTTATTGTTACAAAAGTGGCTCTAGCCAAGTGATATATTTTTTGCTTACTATTTTTCTTTATTGAATTTATGCTCTTTATCCCTTATTTCAAATAAATAAATTTGTGTCAAAGTGATGTTTTCTTGATTTTTTCTATTACCTGTGCTTCTTCATTGAAATGACCGCTCACCAGAATAAAAACAACGTCAAAGGCTGCTGGAAGCTGATGATTTCTTGAAAGTTAAAAGTGGCATACGCCCAGAGGTGCCCATAGAGGGGGTTGATGAAGATAACTTCTTCGTTGGCCAAATGGGGGGGGGGGATTTTTTTTTCATTAAAACACAGAAAGAAGCATTAATTTTCAAGATTTCAAAGGAAAGTCCTACTTAAGACTTCAAAAATATTTAAACATCGGCCAATAACAAATAGTGGTGTGTTTGTTAACATTGTCTTATTTCTTGGAATGGATAATGACAATACAAAA
>JAQIWE010001255.1:0-16568 GCA_034698565.1 Campodea plusiochaeta
GTTGTATTTCTATTACAATTATTTTTATTTTGCACATTTATTATAAATAAAATAATGACTATATGGACTAACTACGAATGGATCAATCCTAACTTGTCTACATTGATTATACTTTTTGCAATAGCAGCTTTTTCATGTTCACATATTAAAATTCCAAGTATAAATTGATTAGGGGTACGGAAATTTAGCATTTTTTTTAAAAATTGTATTTATTATTAATTTGCAATATAACACTGGTTGTGGCCATTCTATAATTATTTTCGTGCTTTTTGGATTGAATATTTGACAATCATTGGAAATGGAATGCTGTTTGAATGATTCATGAAGCTCAATAAAACGGATTTGGGTATGATTTTATTTTATAATTACTACAAATATTACGTTTTTCGGTATTTTACCATTATTTCGGGGGGAATTTCATTGTTAAACATACAATATTGAAATATTTCGCTTTTATTTAGCACGTATTGCAATGTTTCGCATTTATTAGTAAATATAAAACTCTGGTTTTGAGTTCCTAAGGCCACAAAACGTCACGATAGCTGGAAAAAATCATTGATTTCGACATTTCGCTTTTATCACTGATGCGAAATTTACGTACCCCTAATAATGATACTAAATATTTATTTTAATTACCTGAACATAACTTATTTTAAAATCATATCTAAAAGAATGTGTTTATTGAAAACATTTTATTAACTCTTTTATTAGTTCAGCATAAATATATTCAATAAAATGCTAAACATCTTCTGATTTTGCTCTTGTTCCTTCAGCAGCTAAAGCTTCAGATAAGATAGGAAAAACAGTTTCTAAATTTGGACGAACACATTGAAACATATCAAGAATACCTGAGCATTTATCTTCACCACTGAATACGTTCAGTCCTGAAACAGAAAGCGACAGAATTTTGAATTCAGTAATTATTCGAGCATCTAGGGTAATTAAATACACAATGAAAATAAATATAATATACTGACGTACACCTTACGTATTGATAATGTTCACTTGCAGAAAAGGTAGTGGACATCGACATCGTACTTTCTTATTTTGAATCACAGAAATGTGTAATTTTGAATAAATGATGTTTTAATGAATCTAAATAACTTCTGAAAATTTCTAACCATTTGCTTTAGTAGGCTTCGATAAATTAATTTTTATAAAACCCTAAATTCGTATCTTATAACATGCTGGGGGACAAATATATTCCCCAGCATGTTATAAGATAGGGATTTAGCGAAATACAAAAATTAATTTCTCGAAAAATACTGAACCAAATCTTTAGCTATTTTCATATGTTAATTAGATTCATAAAAAGATTATTTATTCAAAATTACTACTTTGTATGATGAAAAATAATTTTGATGACGTATTGGTGAACATAATGAATAGTTTTGGAATGCAGAGAAGGAATTGTGAAAACATATCAGGTGTAGATACATGATAGTATCATATTATTAATTCTTACTTCAAGATTTCGTTTATGATTTCTTAGCACAGCTTTCTCTGATTTTGTATGATTACATTGAATAACCAGTTAATTATTATCTGTGACAATAAGTAGTAACTCATTACCTGTCGAACTCCGAGAAAACTGAGTGGTTCATAATGCTGAAACACAGCAGGATATTGATTCAAGAATTGTCCAAGGAAAGTAGAACCACTTCTCCAAGTTGAAACCAACAATATAGTTAAAGGTGATTTCTTCCACTCAATTAGTTTTCCAGTAGGTAATGTTTTAGTTTCCTCTTTCAATAAAAACTTCAAGTTATCTAATGTTTCATTAATTTCTGCTTTCGTAGCTGGTCGCTGTTTCTCCAAATCCATTTGTTTCTTCAATCGAAAATATGTTTCAGCAATTGGAACTCCTAATTCAGGATCAAATGTGACACCTGGACGAACAACTGGAAAATATAAACAATTAAAATTCAGGTAGTCGTGCGAACAGGTAAATCCTGGCAAAATTAAAATAACTGAGATATTCCATCTATTAATATTACTTCTAACTTATTGTGATATTTATTTACACTTGTATACGCTCATTAGCTAAAAAATTGTTTGAATGCGGATCTATGAAAAGGAAGAACATATATTTTAAGTACTACGTAGTTACCAGTATTATTGTTGAACATCGTAAAATATTGTTTAAAATCATATTATTCAAGTCATGGTTTAAACTGAACGTTATTACATTGATTTGAATGTTAGATAATGCTGTAAGAGAGTGATTAGAATACATTATATAATATTACATTTCCTGATAAAAAACAATACAGTCTTCATACTGTGCTGAAATTTTTAGTTGACATGCTGACAATTAGACTCGTATGCTATAACAATAGTAAATACTAGATCAGTTAAAAAACATTATAGTACGAGTAATTCTGATCAGCTGTTGGTAATTTTATATGGTTGAAGAAATGTACGTTTAATGAAATGAGTCAGCATTATACTAGTGTACTGTATATATACTTTTATTATTTCTTTTTGGAATTATTCAGTCTGACGGTCACTGTCAGAGGAATAATATATTACCGTATGTTGATACTGCAATAACTAGTACTTAATATTTATAACAAAGAATGTGTTCAATCTAATATATATTTTGTAATAATTGTATTACTATCCGCTTACTGTACTAATCGTCATAAAATGTGTTCAACATTCATAAACGTAATAATACTTACAGCTCCGTGATAGTTGTTGAACTAATTCTTCTTTTTCTTTCTTTTCAGTCTTTTGAATATCTTCCAAATTTTCTTGTGTTAAATTCCAATAAGGTACATTCTTTTTCTCCATTCCACCCATATTCCGTACCATCATATTAAACATTTTCTCATTCATTACAGATGATCTTTGTTTCGGATGAGTCGTTGTTTCGAACCCTGTGGAAAGATTGAAGGTATACTGGATTGTAGACAACCCCCTTAACTATATAGTCGCGTGGTGAAGTAAAGCACAGCAGGATACTTACATTTGAGAGGATTGATATGAACTGCTGGTATGGTTCTGAATGTTTCAGAAGGAAGACTAGAGCTTGTGAGAGGACTGAAATCTGTAACGATACATTTTTAAGAATTAGTTTAATTCATAATTTCAATTTTACCACAGATAAAGCTGAAAAATAGGGGTGAGAAAGGTACGTCGTACGTAATTATGGTGGAAGCTGAACCAAAGTAATGAATGATATTAAAGTTATTATTATATCGATAACCATGCGTTTTATAACACTAATCTTGTAATTTGTTTAAATTTATATTAAGCATTAATACCAGCTACCATTTTAAATGATTTTGGAATAAAACTTCAATCACTGCATTAATACAGCCATCAAGGAAAAAAAAGAATTTATATGAATAGGAAGCGATCTTCCTGGTGTAAATAACAAAATGAAGCTGTTAATATAATAAAGATATATTCTATTCTTAATTATACACGAGTGTAAAAAATACGGACAATATCTTAGGCAGCGTATCTAACGCAATTTTGTCAATAGTGTATATGTGTATTATGAGGGGAGTGCAGAAAAAGATAGAGAAATTATGTAAATTGCAAACCAAAAATTGAATAAATTTCTTAATATTTGGAAGTTCATTCATATTTTAACAAAGAGTTAGCAATTTTCATTTTTACTTAAAAAAAATTACTTATAATTATGAAGACTGTTATAACTGCTGAAGTGACCAACAAACCTTTGGGACTCGATTAGATTCATTTTTAGTTTTGGTATATTTCCAAACAAAAGGATCAATAACTGCAATTATACCTACGACTTCTTAACTGCCAGAACCTCTGACTATTCCACATATTATAACATGCTGTACAATAGTGTGAAGTAGAAGTCCAGTAATTAAAATTTCCTCTGTGATATGAATTCAATCAGAGATCTCAACATATTTACAAATAAACTACAATGAACGCCATGGACAGTTATTTAATGAGAATATACCCATCATAACAGCTATTAAAATTAATACAATTAAATGTTTCAATGAATAAATCTTCAAGATAATAAGCGATGGTCTGGATATGGCTGCACATTCAAAGTTTTCGTCGAATATCGCACTCTCATACTCGAATATCTTATTCTACCTGATTAACTATGTTACAACTCATACAATGTATTAATATTCTTACATGTTACCTACTTAGATCTTAGAGGCAAATGAATGTTTTGGGTACTTTTTTAGTATATAATACAGAATCTTAGTGAGGCAATATAACACTAGCTAATTAGATATAGAGCCCTATAATCATGTATTGTACTTCTTCTAGTGGCGATTCCAACGAAAGCAATATAAGTGAAAAACCATTCACCGAAAATTTTCAACATTTGCTTATTTTTCCTCCATATTGCGTCGAAATATCACTCAATTATCATCTCTGTTCCTACGAATCTCTAAATTTTGATATTATCCTTAGGTTTTCCTTATACATTTCTTGAGACTTTGATGAATCTATTATAAACTTGAGTAATTCTTATCCTACTGAAATGAAAACTTCATATAAGTTTTTTTTTTTCGTGAGCATGTACATAGACAAAATAATTAATATCTATGCACTCATATCTAAATTAAATCATAAATTGAATAAACGAGTATATACACACTACCTTTCACGAGTATCATTCTACAAATATATATACTTTAAATTCGATTAACGGAAATTTAATTATATATATTCCTTTTTATCTGCAAAATTTATCTGGAACCTTCAAAGTCATAAATTCACGAACAGAAAGTTAAAAGTACAAGTTCATGCCACCTTTCACCTTTATTCATAAAATTGTGAAGTGAATATACTTCCTACAATTATATTTTTATATAAGAAACATTTTACTTTAACTATTATATTCAACAGTATCATTAACTTGTAGCATGAATTTTAATCTTGTACTGAAAGGAGCGATTTTCTATGATCCCCTCTAAACTTTGACACCATTTCTTCCTTACTCTGATATACCGGTTTTATTAAAGTTCTCAATGTCTGACATTTCCGAAAACAGGAAATTTGACTATTTACTTAAAATGATGATACTAGCAGTATGTTTTATCAACCTTAATTTTTTAAAAAGAATTTACGAATAAGAAAATAAATCATTACTTTCTATACTATATAAATGGAAGGCAACTTGAAAAGAAGAAAAAATCATTACTTCAGAATAAGGAAGTGAAAAGAAACGAAGTGCGATGGTATTGTGTGGAGATCTTATGATGAGACTTTATTTCCTCGTTAGATATTAGTATAGCGTTAATATCATCAAATAATCATGATGATTCAATTAGTGTCTACAGAGTTGGTGAGAGAATGAAAGAAAGATATAACGATAGTTTTCATGCAGATAGTTTAATTATAGGTTCTATACGATCGTTAGTCCTCATTGTTCCGAAAAACAGTAGTTTCTCTGAATCTTACAATTTTAATACTATGAGATAATCTTGAAAATTCTGGTTTAACTTTAGTAATTTTGCATTTACTAACATTGTTAGCAGGTTATATGTAAAATGCGAGAATTTTGTAAATATAAAAAGATCTCAAATTTATCAACATTCTGATGCGTAAATTTTAATTATTTTATTAGGGAGGGGAAGTTAAAGAACAAAAACATATTGTATATAAATATAAAGAAAACATAAAACAGTCTATCAAGTACCATCTTTTCAAAAAGATTCCTCAGACATGTAGTAATCAACTTTATATTCAACTGACTGACAAAACAGGTATTTAAATTAGTGATTGGAATGAACAAGTGCAGCAGCAGAAATAAGATACCGTAGTGAATATATTATAAATGTAATATTTTGTGTCTACAGATCTTGAGTCAATCTTTAATTAACATTCTTCTACAAACTACGAGTACAATTATCTGAACTACAGCAATATTGAATGCAACTGTAACATTAAAATTTGAGATTACCTGACTATTTAATTTTTTTACTTCAACTTGTGCATTTTATTAACTACATTTTTAATCTACAATTTTCTGCCTTCAAGAATAATACAAAACCATAATTCATTCATAATGTCTATTCATTTTATACATTATATTTTCCGCTTTCATAAATATATTGCTTATGCATTTACTTTTTCTAAATATAATGCGGAGACAATAATCGTATATTATATTACATTTTACATATGAACTCATGATAATAATCATTGTCCGTCTACTCACGATATAGTTCTACTCACTGAATTCGAAAAATGTTCTTTACGTTTTTGTTTTTCTTTCTCTCGTATTTAGTGTGTTATTTTACACAAATGATTTTAACGCTTCAATCATTTCAAAATAATTATGTTATTAAAAGAGCTTAACGAATGAATTCTATATTGCAGAAAGAAATACAATAACATACATTATATTATTAAATGTTATGCTTTACTTACATAACAAGTAGCGCATCTCCTTCATTATAATATAAAAAGATTTTATATATTATTTATTACAACTTATTAATTCTTTCCGTGTCATAAAACGGGAATTTCGATAATAAGTACAAGGAAACAATAAATTACCTTTGATTATTAAGATAAATGAAACCGTTATCGGAAATTTTTTATCTTTTCATCTTTGTTATGTACCATCAGACATTTGATTCACTACTTTATCTTACCTAATAAATTAAATTGTAGTGTGCCCTTGTTAGGTAAAATCATTTCCTTTGCCATTCTTCCCAAAAAGGAGAGCATCAACGAAGAAAAAAATAGCAATACAATTAATTTCAAAAGGAAAAAGACCGTTCGTTTAGAAGAAAGATGAAATCTTCCACTGCCCCGAAACCTGTAAGGAGTAATGAGTAAATTAAAACAAATAGTGTAATGTAGAAGCAACTGAGGTTCTATGTATTCAACAAAAAATAAAGGTTTACTTCTGAGAGACAAACTATATGTATTTGATGTTCATATTTTACTGTTAACTACTGTAAATTTTATATCTGTCCTGGTAAAAGTGAAATATCTTCTCTGAAATATTGACAAAGATTTTTTCATTTATGGATTTACTAAGCGTATTAACAGAAAACTTGAATAAATACAATAAAACTTCAATAGCTTTAATTTAATATTGTGACTTTTCGATTAGAACGACTACTTATTGTAATCACTGTCAAACAATCCGGTGATAATATAAATTAATACATAATAAGAAACATACAAATTACAAAAAGTATAAATATACCACATTAACAAATCATCAACTAGAAAAATGAATCAAAGTGAAATGACAAGATAACAAAATACCATAGTTTCCTTTGAAATAATTTTTGTGCTTTATATGATAATGCAATTTGCTACAATTTCCATTTTTCATATTCAAACATTTGAAATTTTCTACCTCTATATTGTCTCCCAATAGTTGAAAGCAGATAATATGACTAACTGAATGAATAAAACAGAAACATAATGTAAAAAATATAGTTATTGGTGAAACTGCTCGACGGTAATTTTTGTAGAATAATATAAGATACGTGTACAATCGTCTATTTTATTTTTTTAATTAAGCCAGTTAATTGTTCTGTTCCTATAGAGAAATTAATATAAAATTGTGATATGTACAAAAAATTAATTATAATCAGAATTTAAATATTGACTTTCGAAATTCAAATAAATAAATAAAAGCTGCTTTCTTTTATTATACACTAGTTTTTGACATTTTGTAACACAAATACATTGATCCATTACTTGTTAAAGTGCAATGTATGAAACATGTACTGTACATTTGTACATGATGACATGAAATATCCACTATCACTTTTCACATTTTAATTTGAGTATCATAATTCTCTGCTCTGGTAGTGAATGGGAATTTTTAGCGCAATCTTCTTCAACCTCTTAAAGTAGGAGATAATATTTGCATATTATGTTGCGACATTATACTTACAGTTAAACATAAACACTTATCCTCTAAGTGGAATGGAAACGTATAAAATATATGTGTAAAAACAGTAGATTATCTTCAAATCAGAATTTCTTCAAATAATTCTGTATTTTTTCTCGATAATTTTAAATGGTTGGTAGTACTTTTGAAATATTGTTTGTCATATATTTATCAATATTCCATTAATAAAATATCCGTACAATAAAATAATAAACTAGTTGATGTAAAAAAAATATATTAAAGCATAATAATCATTTATTTATTAAAGTAAATCTTTTTCGCATGAAGGTTACTTCTAAGCATTTGTCACTTATTTGGACTAATATCAGCATTCATCATAATATAATTTGTTAGCAGAAAGGGTATTCCGTCAGATTAATAAAATAACGATAATAATAATAATAAATAATATGAATATCGTTATTATTTCCCTTCACTACAGTCATGCCCAAACACACATAATAATAAAACCGATACGTTTGCTTTTATATGTAAGGATATTTCTTCTGTATAGATCTATTTATAGCGTAATATTACTTTTGACATTTCTCAAGAAAGTTCTAAATAATCTTAAATTTATACAAATAAAATGGACTATACCGGTATATTAATAATAAACTAAAGTATTGAAAAATTACTCAAATTAATAAATTTTAGTAATAGAAAATTTATAAATAAATTCTGAATAGCACTCAATTTTTTTTTTTTTTTTTAAATCACTCTACTTACATATTTCCATTGTTATTCATCCATTGAAAGAAGGAAATAATTGCATCAATTCTTTGCACAATAAATAATGAACTAACATAATTATTCTTATTGAAGCACCTCACCATCCACCTTTACGATAGGTATAACTACTCCGTTCACTACAACCTTTCTACAAACAACATCTCAATGAAAACGAACGAGAAGTGAATGTGAGAAAAATAGTGCCCGGAGAAGATGAGAGCATATAGAGAGAGGATCTCTAAACCAGTATATCAAAGGCATAGGAAAGAGGTTACTAAGAACATAGCCTTCAAAAGAAATTCACACATTCAGATTTTGCACGTTAGTGTACGGTACTTACTTGGCAAAGAAAAATTAATTGCTTGGACCTTATTAAATTTGACTCGAAAGAAATGTTTTTGAAGTGTCCTTTTCTATTATTTCTTTTCTTTTTAAATGTGAAGGAAATGTGTTGTTAACAGGATGTTGTTTTGCTGTTTTTATAGTTTGAATGTTTAATTTGAATTTCAAACCAGTTTTGGAGATTAACAGCGGAAAGGAACATGGAGAATTAATTTTTGGGAACTTCGATGATTTTCATTTTTTATCTCAATTTATAGGTATGAATACAGGACAACTCAGTTATCGCCTTAGATTCATTTGTCCAAGAAACTACCGTACAAGGTTACTTTTCTAACATCTGGCTGGGGAAATTACGTTAAGTAATATTCTAAAAAGTTCAAATACATCATGGTAATCTTCATTATTAATCTTGAAATTCACTGTTTTATATCTATAGCAGTTCATAAAAATTAGTTCAGATACGAACTTACGAATACTACTCCAATATAACAAGAAATACTAAACAACTAATTTAATAAATAATTACATCAGAAAACAAATAAGGTATTTCCATAACGGAGGTTATTTTGGAGATTTTTTACCTTTATAGTTGGGTATTATTCAAGTTCAATTAAAAAAAATAGCCACATTCCTGTAAGTTGCCTTCTTGTTGAAAACAGCTATCATTTTTTGTTCATTTTTACCAAAATTTTACCAATTGCCTTGATAATGGCTTTTTAAGAGACGAAACTGCAGTCGGTAAATAATTCCAGCATTTATAGAAGAAGGCGGATTTTTAATTCATCCTATACCCATAATGGTTTATTGGATTTTCAGAGACTCTTTTAAGATCTGGGGCCTCGTGTTACGAAGGTACCAAAGAACCTCAGTAGCAATAGGGGTAGATCCAGAGAAAACTTCCTAAAGAGGCGGAAATAAAGAATCGTCCGAGAACATTCGCGATAGCACCACCATAGTTGGTGCGATTAAAGAAGATTATACGAAGAAACGAAAAACTTCCTGTTTTAGACCATTTTTATTGGGAGTATCTCAACATTTTCATAATATTTTTAAAGCTTTTTTTATTATTTTAGGTTTATTTCCGTTTTAATTACTTTAGAATGCCTAAATGAGTCAGTCACATGGCCAGAGTCTCGTCTTGCCGTGCGCAACTTGCGACGATCCTTGCTGGTGTTTGTCATTTTCTACTCTATATGTCACGGGAATAATTATTGAAAATCTCAAAGGTTTCGAAGATAATCAGTCAATAATTTGAGAAAGTAGAAGATTTATGTAAAAATATGGAACTATTATAAGAACTTTTTGCACAAAATTCCAAATTATTAGTGGAAATTTCTTCGTTCTTTTAATTTTTTTTCTCAGTTTATTTTACTTACGAATGACAATTTTTCTACAGTGAATATCTTTTTTGCGTATTATGTATATTTATAAAGATTAAGAGATGAAACGTACATAACATAAACTGATTAATTTGAAATTTTTCTAACATGAAAGATTGATTGATTTTGAACAACAACAGAATATAGTCATAATATTAATATTAAATCATACCGGAATACGGAAGGATGTGTTGTGAGCTTGAGAGCTATAACTTCAATAGGGAAGTGAACCTTTCTGATTAATACAGTTTAATCAATTACTTTCTTATAGTGTAGTTCTAGTTCAGTACTTCATTGTATGCAACTTCCTGCAGACTAATTAACAGAAAAAGGTATAATATTTGAGTTTTATACTCTTAGTTCTGGAGTTAATTATAACATATTAGTTGATCGTCAACTCCTTCAATTCTATTTTAAATTATTTTTGATTTCATAATTATTTGAACAGCATTCACAAAATTTACTTCTCATTCGCATCAGTCTCCGTATCTTCCGTAATGTCCCGATGTCGGCCTTGATAGAAAAAGGTGATGGATTCACTGGATTGTGTTTTGTATTCTTAGTTTTCTCCAAGGTAATAAGGGATACATTAATTACAATCGTGCTATCATTATAATATTTACATTAAAAATAATAAAATGTACACTTATGGATATAAAAAGTGAATACTCTGAACTGAAAAGGAATGCTTATTTATTTACTTCTAATTTTTCCTCAATAAAATAAAAACACAAATATTCCCATCGATGGGAACTTTTCCTCACGGCGTGTGATTATCACATCACATAATATATTCTTAAAATCATCTCACTCTGTAGGTTTGTTATTTTTATTGGTAATATTTTATTTAATTTGCTCTTGAACATTCAAGCAAATATTATATAGTTCCCAACATTACTGGTGAACCTTTGACAATATATTCCCAAATGTATAATGGGCTCTGTTGCACTAGGAATAAGATTTATCTAATCTCGACACTAACAGGATAATTTGACACGTCAGGCTACTCCAGGTTAACTCTGTTCGTAAAAGGACCTTCTCATCTTGAAAAAAAAAAAAAAAAAAAAAAAAAATTTGAAACTCAGGTTTGAAACCGAGACAGGTTCATTTATGGTGTTAGCAACTCCTTTTATAGGGAATACAGGTATAGGTCTCGAGACTGAACTTCTAGATGCTGGTGTTCATCTCAGGCGCTCCTTATAGTAATCTATTTCTACTTCAGATTGATCTTTGTATATACAATAAGGTTAGGATTACCAGATCTCCTGTTTTCCCAGGATACTCCTGGTTTTCAGCCCTCTTTTTTACCTCCTGGAAGTTTTATAGAAATTGACTAAAACTCCTGGCTTTTACCAATATGAAAATATGTAATAAAAATTAATAACATTTAAATTACCACATTTTTAGAACTTCTTTAAGTTGCATAACAGTCACTGGCATTTCTGGCGAAAAAAATTAAAAAATTGCGCTCGGGCTTCGCCCTCGCAATATTTTCCCTCTAGTTTTTTTTAAGCCACATTGACAAAGCATGAAATTATAACTTTGTCAGTGACCATTGGTGCAGGCAATGGGGGTGGGACCCCCAACCTTGACAAAAAAAAACTAAAAGTTCTACTAAAGATATTAAAAATAATGAAAAATTAAGTATTATTGTGAAAATTTGTGAGAAAACAATATCATTTTACAAAACATTTGTAAAATTTATCTAATAATTTGCTGTAATCACTTTAATTTTTCAAAATTTTCTTTGTCGCGCCAACCATGCCGGTGGAGCTCCTCGGAAGGTCTTCGACATTCTTTTGGCATTTCTTCCACATTTTACGAAATCCTGGATACGCTCCTGATCTTTGTTTTCTTAATATGTATACATATTGACATTGTATTGGCAAAAATTATACATAATACTTATAAATAATGCCAGATTAAAGGACCTCCTGTTTTTCGAGTTTGGAAATATGGTCACCCTAAATACGGTGAGTGTATATACTGTATGAAGATACAATATAATACTTCTCAGCTTTTGGGCTCTCGGAAGTCAGGACGCTGTAATTTTACTTCAGATTATTCTTCATATTAATTTTACACTTACTTCAGAAGATTTACTTTACAAGATACAACAGTATAATATTTATTTTACAAGATACAAGAGTAATATAAAGCTATAATCATTTATCCATCCACACGAATGCATTCAGCATAGCTATCCCTCTGTTTTCATAATCTGATTATTATATTATCTAATCAAATATATTCACCTGAATGGTTTCTACACTTTTTAAGAAGATGCGTGAGTAATAAAAGTAGATCACCTACCCTTCACAATTCTCACAAACACCATATTGTTAAACATGATTGCTGTGATGTGAGCAGTACTACTCTGACCCACTGACCAATCCAAAGGAAAGAATGAAAGTCACTTTAAGGCTCATTCACCCAGAATGACAATTGAGTTTCAGCATAGGGAATCCCATGTTAAATCCAATACTATTTTAATGCTAATTTTTTAAAGAAATTACGTAGTGTTTGGTATCATTGGATTCAGGATGAGGTTTTTTATTCTTATATCTTTCCAAATTTTGAATTAGTATTAAAATAAAATGTTTAGTAGATGGTTCACGGTAAAAAATGTGATGACGATTTTAATTATTTTTTTAATCATTGGCATGATCCATTAATGACATAATGAAAAGATAGAAGAACGTTGTTTTACATGCGTAATCCAAAATGATATTTGTTTTTAAGCTCCTGTCAATTATTAAATTATAATTAGCATTAAACAAACTGAACTTTTTGTCTCCACAGGCGGCCATTTTGCTTATTAATTGCGGGATTTTTCATAAATATATTTGAATACTATCATAATGAATGCAATCCAAAACAAAAATAATGATTTGCCACCTTGCCTGATGAATAATTCAAATTTTGACCTCTCTGAATTTTAATTTTAGGTGGAGGGCTCTTAACTCTGACTTTAACTTTTTGTAACCAGCAAATGTTACTCAAGTTTATGAAATTACTTCGAATTCTGTAAGACATCTGATTTTTTTGGAACTATCAGAACTTCTAAGAACTATTCACTACTGACAAAGTTAGTTGAAAACGTAGATTTAGTTCAGAACTCTAGAGGCATTATTTTTTACGGAAACTAGTTTCATTTAATAGCTCGTGTGACAACTGTTTTGAAATTGAGTTGCACAAGAATGACATTGAATAAGAACTCCGATAAAAAAAACTTTTCTGTAACTAAGAAAGTTCGCAGCTACGCAGGATTACTTTATACGCAGACATTTCACTTTCTGGATATATCTATTTCTCGACTTAATAACTTTCTGGCAATTGTTCACCTTGACTGTCTTGAGATTCGTAGACATATATTTTTAGGAACAGTTTAAAAAAGTTCGTCAAATTCAAGACTAGATTGTAACCATAGATTTTCAGAAACCCTTCAAAATTTTGGAAAAAACGAAGTACCTTAGCAAACAAATTGTAAACAGATTGGAAAGAGTTTTCCTAACGTAGACTACATTAAGAATTTTGCAGATATTAGAAGTATTTAGGCACAGCAGAACTCGCTCATTGTTCAAATGCAGATTCAAATTGTAAGAATTCAATTACGGTATAAAATACTTGTAACTGAAGATCAATTTTTCACAACATTTACTTTTTTTGGAACCCAAGTTCCTTAAATTTAAACACAAATTATTGACGAAGATTTTCAGAAACATTTCAAAAATTTGGAATAAACTTCCTTATCGAACTATTTGGAACTGAACTTTCGACTTACAGATCAGGCAGCTGTTGCATTGCATGTTTTCTCAGATATTTCCAGTATTCAGAACCAGAAAACATTCAACTTCAATTTGCAGACAAACTCTGGAGACTCAAACATTTCAGATTCATTTAGAACTAGTAACAGTTCTAAATTTGCAGCATATTTCAAACTCATTCTCACCAACTCAGGAAAGAATCACGTACTGAAGAGTCGATTTAAATGCAGGTGATGATAATGTGATTATACGAATTGAATGGTTAAACATCAACGGAGTATTCAGCGTATTTTAAGAATCACATTCGTACAGTAGGGGGAAGCTCATAGTAGCAAACGTAGATATTCGTATTCGGATTTTAAACGTATATTTAGATCAAACGCCACTTTTAAATTTGGTATTTCAAAATTATTCGGAACATTAAACTTCAACAGGGCAGTACACATATTCTGAGAATCGCTTTCGTACAGTAGATGTAAGCTCATAGTAAGAAACGTAGATATTCGGATTCGGATTTTAAACGCATATTTAGATCGAACGCCACTTTCAAATTTGGAATTTCAAAATTATTCGGAACATTAAACTTCAACGAAGCATTAAACATATTCCGAGAATCGCATTCTTACGGTAGACAGTAGATAATCAGCTTCACTTTCAGATTGAGATCATGTGCCGTCAATTCAGAACATCAAATGCATAACATTCCGATTGTGGAACCATTATTCATTTCGGTGCGTCAAATTCATAGAACTCGGAAATTTTCAGCTGATATTCCAATTCGATTCGACGGATAGTTTCTGTAGATTGGAGGTTCAGGTTTTAATTTAGGTATGGGTAAAAAGGAAGTGCTCTTGCAGTTGTTTTAATTACCTACCTAACAGCAAGTAAAAAGCAAGAGTTAGTGGGTCAGGTTTGACGACTCTTGCAATAAAAGATCAACCGAGCTTTACAAGACAATAACGTGTCTCAAAAGTTGTCAATGAATGTAATAGCCAAATGGTAAAATATTTGAATTTTGAAAAGTAGTACCACGCGCGTCGGACCCCTGGTCACCCCCGAAAGAAAATCTAACGAAATTAATCGAAGAGGGATCGTCAGGGGCACTCAATCTCCCCACCGCGAGAAGGTCTGGTACCTAAGGGAGGTTTTTTTTTTATTTACAAACTACAAACTAATACATGACATGAAATATTACACTTGAAATATGAAAATTCGCATAATGAAATGAAATACACAATATATCAAAATGCAAAAATGTAGAAATCAAAATCCACATCGAAACGCAATATTACGTTATGAAAAAGAAAAACACACTATATGACGATGAATAATAACATCGAAAACACAATAATTGAATGAAAAAGAAAAACAATTTATATGAATACGAAACGCAAAATATCAATACGCAATATAATATGCCAAAACAACGCAATAATGTAAAAATTCAAATAGCAAAAAAACGCAATATCAAAATACGACAAACAACTGCTTTTAAGCACAATATAAGGTTTGTTCGTAGTCAAGCAATACTCTCCTCTGCGGAGAGTAAAGCATAAAATAAAAAGAAAAAAGAAAATAAAAAAGGTTGTATAATGAACGCCATAGAAGGAATAATTTTCAAAGGGTTCCTCCACCCTTCCGCAAGTTGCCGACGATGGAGTGTAAACTTAAGGGAGATATGACCAGCTACAATAAAGCAATATATACGCCAAACCCTGTGATACATATTATTATCAAAACACCAGAACTCGATTTTAAAGACCCTCTTACCTCGTATCTCCCAAATTCCCAAGAATTGCACCAGCCCGCGCGCCTGAGTGTCAAAACTCGGGGTCAATTTGAGAAATACTCTGGATTCCAAATTTCCATGGTCGTAGTGACGAGACTCCTTGACCCTGATCTTCTTGGCCTGCGCAGCTAAGAGCCCCTTATGTCCGATCACAATACAAAGTTTATCAGGAAATCATCCAAACATTAGAAACCAGCTTGGAGAACCTTTATATTACCCCCTGGTTTTGTTCAGGAACAGATTAATTTACTCAACAAATACTTGTCCATCATAAACTTTTTCTACATCTTTAATATTTTTTTCTGTTTACCTTTAATCACTTTAAATTCATTAATCTCCTGGTACATTTTCTATTACAGACAATTATTTCAAAATTACTATTACACTTATCCAAAATTTACAAATTTTCTTCTATAAAATATTCTAACACCTTTTAAATTTTTATCTTTTAATCCTGTCTTGTGTATCTGCTGAGTAAATAATTATGTTCCCTGAATATTTTTGATGCACAGTTTATAAGTAACCTGCCGTGGTCGCCTAGTAATTAGGACACTGGGGGAGGGGGGTGGGGTATGGATATTTACTGTCCTTCACCACATTTTAATTTGCTTTTCTGTTAATAGGGGGGAGTACTGCTGCTGTCCCAGTCTAAATAGCCCATGTATGCCAATGCATTTTTTTTAATC